>WEIS01048000.1:0-10912 GCA_013389965.1 Todus mexicanus
TTTTTTTTTTTTTTGCAGGTACTTGAGAGGTTACAGCAAAGAGGGTTTGAGATTGTCGGCTCATGTGGAGGTGGGGTGGACTCTTCCCAATTCAGTGAATACGTACTGAGGCGAGAACTCAGAAGGACATCTCGTGCACCCTCCGTCATTCGAATAAAGCAAGAGCCTCTGGACTAAAATGGACATGTTTCTTTATGGAAAAAAAAAAAAAAAAAAAAAAAAAAAAGGAAAAAGGAGGGGGGGAAAAAAAAAAAAAAAAGGGGACGTTTCATGGTTTCATGTGCGGTTTGGACTCCAAACAAGTCCTGGAACTAAAATTGAATAAAAGACACATTTATATCAAATATAGCGACCACACCTGAATTCATATGGGAACATTTGGAATAGTAGTAATAATAATAATAATCATAACCTCAAGGTGTAAAACACAGACACACGCATATATATTAAAGATATGTATGTATATGTATGTATGTACATATATATATGTATGTATATGTCAAAGGGTAGGAAAGGCAACAACAAACAAGTGGTAGATGAGGTTGGTGCTGTGATGGCCATTAAGTGTCCTCGGCCCGCCTTGGGCCCACTTAACGGTGAACAAGCCATTACCACTGGGGGGGATACACAGACTCCTCTTCACCCATTGCCCATTGCCAAACAGCCATCCGCTTTTTAATGTGTACACACCTTGACTCCACTTTATTTGCATCTGGAGGTTTATGTCTGTCTTTTTTTAGAGGTGGATGGGCAGGCGCTCGGGAGACGACCATCCATTGCATTGGAAAGCTAGTCGACGGGAATTTTAAATGTAGTTTGTACAGAAGTCGCACACTTTTTGTCTGCCCTCACACATGTGAAAGGTTAACTTTTCTTTTGAATGAGTTCTTTTGTTGTTTTTGTTTTGGTTTGTGTTGTTTGGTTTTTTGTTTTTTGTTTTTTTTTTTTAAAGGGGGCCAGAATAATTAATATTTGGTAGAGATGCTCTGGTTTGAATCTGCTGCTTTCCTACGGTTTTTTCAAATTTTATAATGTATTAAATACAATAAACTCTGTTTAAAATACCGAGGGTCTGATTTAAGCCAAGAGGAGCAGAGAGGTGGGATTCAGCTCCCTGCACTCCAGCCTGAGGAGCAGTGGCTACTCAGGCAGGCAGCGCTGCCCGCNTCTGCAGCCGCCTGGTTTGGGCCCATGAGATTTTGCAAAGGCGCCACATCACGATACCGCTGCACGGACCGTTCACGGGTTGATGCTTTCACCACCTGAGATGCACCAGCAACCGCCACTTTTCCTCCAAAGTATCTTTTTTATGCAATATTCCAGAATACGACTGTGTGTTCACCTTAGTATGGGAGTTTCTATCGACGCAATGGTGCTGGCGTTCCATTCATTTTGCTGACACTTTGGTATTTATTTAAGAAAAGACAAAAAAATGAAAAGAAATTGTTAAATACATGAAATATATGTAACGAGGTTTTTAATATAGTCCGGTAACTAAAAAAACAAAGCTACCATTTTCCTGTTTTTTATTAAAATATGTCAGAGGGCATACTTTAACTCTCTGGCAGCACATATCAATGATTTTGAAATTAGTGAAATGTGGAAATGAGTGGGGGGAGGGTCCAAAAATTAGGGTTCATTAATGGGTTATTAGATCTTCAATGTGATGCTGATTTGTCTATTCAAAGTACTGAAACAGCTGCCTCATTGGAAATGCTTGTTTTCAATTAGCAGCCAGTAGTCCTCTTACAAAATAAACAAATGCTTGCTCTTACTGCCCACAATTTGGTTGTTAGTTTGCATAGAAGCTGGAAAGCTGAAACCCTGGAAAATAAATATTTTTAACAGATCTTTAAACTGTTGGAAGTGATATGAAATTTGCGATGTCAAAAAAAAAAAGATGCCAGTTGAGAGTACACAGGTAACCAGTGCAAGGTGGTCAGATGGTTCAGAGGCTGTTTGCTGCAGAAACCCTCCCCGTGCTTCCAGGTGGAGCCTCACCTCTGGGGCCTCCACGTGGTACGCAGGGATATGTTTACACCCTGTGTTAAGCCCAAAGGTACTCTCCCGTCCAGCCCTGCCCTGCTAGCCACCGTCTTTATGTCCAGGCATGTGCTCTGGTGCAGGCTGAAGCTGGTGGGGCTGCAGGTCCTCCTGCAGTACCCCGAGCCTGGAAGGCCAGGAGCATTAAGTGGCCCCAAAATTGGCTCCACAGCGCCTGTCCCAGCACTACAGTGCCCACGCCACTCTCAGCCTTTGCACAGGCTGGGTGCAGAGGGTGAGGAGTTTTGCTGCTAAGGTTTTTTGTTGCGTTGCTCCCAAAGCTGCAGGTTGTGCTCAGAGGGTGGCTTTGCTTGCTCAGCACGTAACCTGCCCGACTGTACATCACCGAGGATACCTTTGTGCTTCTCCCAAATCCCCGACTGGCTGATCACCCTCCTACCGAGCCTGCGTTTGTTGTTGATGGAGTGAAAAAAAATCACTCCGAGACCCCCTGAATGTAAATGTCTCTGCAATTATAATATGGTCACAAATAAACAAAGTGATGGCTGATGAAAAAATATATGCAGGAATAAGCTAGATGTAGATTTTTAGAGAGCAAATGAGATTAGTCCTGTCTGCAGTTGAGGCTTGTAACCATGTGTTTTTAAAATGTTGTTTAGAAAAAAATGATCCAACGAGCAATATATCCAGGAAAAGTAGAGTTTGGGAGGGTAAGAACCAAGAATGACCGGATTACGGTCAGCTCATTTCTGGAGGTTAGTAATTTCAAAATGTACAATAGTTGAAATTTATCTAATTTTTTTAATTAAAAAGTATGACTCCATTTTATGCTATCAGTGGTGCTGTATTTAATAGCAAGAAGAAGGGCTGTGGTGAGCAGTAGCTGCAGACGTTGTACTTCAGCAGCTTGGTTAAGCAGCTGCCGGGAGAACTGCTGTGGACACCCAGAGATTGCAGATGTCACCTATCACCCTTTCCACGGTGAGACGCAGGCAGAGGAAGTGGGGCTTCACCTTTTGGTCACGTGAACTCTGAATTTCTGCAGTAACCATCGAGACAGGGTTTAGTTTTGCCCCCACATTGTCTCCTTAAGGTACCAAACAGCTACCTAATGTAAGTATGGATCCTGGCATGCTTGAAGGAACTTTTAAACTGTCAGTGTCCCGTTGAAGACTGAGTTCATTTACCTTGCGCCAAAGAAAGTGAAGTCCCGCTCAGTCACTGGGTGAATCTCTTTCCAGAAACACTACTTGTAAATAAGTGCTGCTAATTTATTTCATCTCCAGGTACTTCTTGGCCAGGTAGTCTGGCCTAGCAAATGTTTTTCCTCTCTTTTGTTACGTTACTGGCATAAGCAGATATAATGGAGGCATTGGGTTTTGATGCCTGATAGACTCCATAATGCAAACCAATGGGGACAACCTGCTGTGCTCTGAAAACATGGGAGCTGAGCCACCCATTCACTTGTTTTTTCTTTATGCGGAACAGACGCTGATTTCAGTTTGAAGAGAAGCATTTTGTTCCTGAGAATAATTTTTTTGCAGCAACAGTTAAAAATTGATTGCTTTACTAGTGACAGGGGGTTTACCATCACCCAAGTGACTTGTCAAGGGCATTTTTCCTTAATGTTCACTTTTTTGGGGACTTGGGGGAGGAAAGGCTTGATTTTGGGTGGTGAGAGAAGACTTTTTATTGACCAGTGGTCATCTTTTGAGAGAAATAAAAACATTTATTTCCATCTGTCATTTCTTGACTGTGGAATTCTATATTATGAGTTATTTCTAGGGACAACTGGTATTTGTATGTTGGTATTCATGCTGCCTGAGGTTTATTTACAGTGAAAATGAAACCAAGACATCCTTAGGGCCTGTAGACCAGTTGCTTTTTCTCAGACTTCAGTTTGAGTGGTTTATTATTTCTTGAGGGTCTGGAGGAATCGTCGCCACCAAAAATCAATACGTTGCATCAGGTTCCTGTGGTGGCTTTGGCAGCTACTTCATTGATCTGGTTATTGAAGACCCCAAAACTGACTTATCAATTGGGATCCTCTGTTTGAGATTGAAACTGCTGAAGTAGTACCTGTCCTCCTCTTCCAAAAAGAGATGCAGGCAAATAGTACAAAAGTTCATCCCCTTGTAAGCTGA
Source organism: Todus mexicanus (assembly GCA_013389965.1). Lineage (NCBI taxonomy): Eukaryota > Metazoa > Chordata > Aves > Coraciiformes > Todidae > Todus > Todus mexicanus. The sequence continues at coordinate 4,149 of WEIS01048000.1, forward strand.
GCTAGCTCTGCTAGCTGGTAACCAAGGTACTAACATCGATGCTGAGGGAAATGCAAGTGCCAACCTGCTGAAGCATCTTCTGTTTGTGCAAGGATGAGCTCCAGAAATGGAGGCTTCCTCTGGCAGAAAAGTCACAACTCAAAAACGTATTAAGTCTCTGGTCAATAAATGTGAAAAAAAAAAAAATCACAGTTTTTGAGTCATGTGCCACTGATACAACAAAGATTGTCTTGCTTTTCAACTTATGTCAATTATTATGGGCCAGATCCCATCTTCTGTCCTCCATCTTCACAGTGAACGTGCCCCACGCTCAAAGGATGATCTGAATCACAGATGAGTGTAACTTAGGGATTATGAGAAGCGCTATGGTGTGATGATTGGCTGTCACTCTTGTTGCATTCACAGCTATAGTGTGTCCTGTCTGGTGTGTGTTGCATCCGAAAAACACAGTACTTTCCACTTCAGGTCTGAGGAGGTGTGGTTCAGTCAGGCTTCTCTATCAGCCCTATTGAAACTGTATGTCCACAAGCTCTTCTCTCCAGAGAGGCTGTTGCTAGTGTGAGCAGGCTAGGTTTGTGCCCTCCAGGGAGTGTGGGGTGTTGGTGTCCTTGCTCAGCCCAGCCAGCCCCATGCCTGGTCCTCAGAGGACAGCTGTGACTTGCTGGGCTGCAGAGAGATGGAGGGAGATTTGTCTCTGTACCCCTGAGTCAGGACTGATAAATGATCTCATCTGCAATTCTAAATGGTATTCTAGCTTCTGTTCTATTATGTAGCTTGTCAGCGTCGCTATTAATTTTCCTGAGGGAAATGCATAGCATGGGATGGGCGGCCTTGCCTGCTCACTGTTAGCGTGCGGTCTAGAGGGCAGGGTGGCAACCTGTCCAGTGGGCATTGACTTAGAGCAAAACCTGCAAGTGCTGGAGTCCCCTAAGCTTGTGTCCTGCACTCATTCTGGCTTCAGTCCAAACCAGAGAGCTTAGCAAGGATCACCAGTGGATGTCTGAGACTTCGTTTGATTAACCTCGAAGAAATTGCTAAAACAAAAGAGAGAACAAGCAAAGCGTGGACACTAGATCTCGAGCTGCCATTTCACTAATCCCTGCTGCTTCTCAATAAATACTTGAGCTCTGGGTGGCTCACATTAAAAATTCTTATTACCAGAAAATAACCAAAGTAGCTGTGCATTTCTTTCCCTCGCTTTCTCCAGTTCAGGAGGCGTATTTTCTTTCTGCTTGGGGCTGTGCCTGGGCAGCTCAAGAGTAGTAATTCTGGCCCTAATGCAGTGCTTGGTCTCTTCAAAGCATTGTACAAACCTTCAATTAAGCATCTCTACGTGTAAGAGAAGAAGGTAGCAATAAGCTCATCTTGCACCTGGGGAGGCTGAAGAGGCTCGATTTCCACCCACTTGGGTGGCAGGCTGTACTCCCAGAGTCAGGCTCAGCTGCCACCCTCTTTCACAACCCCTCTTGCAGTGTAGAAAGAGGTCGGAATCAGTGAGGTGCTATGACACGTGTTGGGGTTTTTTTTAAAGACAGAGATGCAAGCTATTCAAGCAAATACAAAGCATCCCTGAGATGTCTTGAATAAGCTTGAAAAGGAACTTTACTACTGTGTTAGGCTTGATGTATTGTTGGGATTCTTTCTTTTTTTTTCCCAAGTCCTTCCCAAGGAAGAGAAAAATAAATTAAATTCCCTTCACCTTTTGTGTTTTAAGTAGGATCTACTGATGTCTTTGCTTCCTTCCTCTGGCCAGCAAGTTCTCCAATGGTGACTATAATTTTCTGTTTATTATATTTCTGTTCCTTACTACAGAGCTCTGGCACTACGTGGGCAGCGGAGGGGGGTGGTTGAACAGCAACAAAAAGCTCCAGTGAAATTTGTGAAAGAGTTTTGGCCATTCACGTAGTGCACACCAGGATGGTTGGGGCAGGAACACTTTTCAGGTGTGGTTGCTGAAATGGGGCAAGGCACAGCTGGCTCCCAGCTTCAAACGCTCCAAAATAAAAATGACAACAGAAGGAAACCAGGGCTCAGACCCTCACAGATTATCTTCTTCCTTAAGCATCTGCTCGTCTTTCTCACAGTTGTAGCCTTTGGATGAGTAGTTTAAAAGCTGTGCTATCATCTCTACTGTAACCAGTGCTGCTATTCCAGGAGAAAGCTGCTTGGCTCAGGGACAGCTGTTCTGCAGAAAAATTCTCTTCTGATGCATTATTGATAGATGTAAGTTAAAGCCATAAAGCTCGCAGCTTTATCAGGCAATATCTACTAAATCCTGGAAGCATGGAAGATAACCTAAATGTAATCTACTGCATACCAGCTCCTTCAGTGATGGATAGCACAACAAAAGCAGGACTAATGAAAAATTAATGAAAACAGTTACTTCCATAAGAAAAATGATCTGTTTTCTCCCACCTTTGTATTGATTTTAACTGGCCCTGTAATTGGAAGTGTATAATTTTTTCCTAGGGTAAAGAGGATTGAGGGCGAGGGAGAGCGAGCATATAATTCTATTCATGTTTGTGACATACTTTCAGGCTACAAAAACAAAGCATTTTCCTGAGGATGTTGAAGCCGCCTGTGAATGCAGACTTCAAGCATATTTTCTCAGCTCAGGCAAACTGCCATGCTGGTTTGCCTGAAACCAGATATTGCAGGAGCAGGGTGCTTGGAGTACTTTGAAGGCTAACGAGGAAGTACAAAGAAACAATGTTTAAGAAAAATCAAATACAGCACATGTAACTTGGTGGTTTTAACATGTTTCATGCATTCAAGATGATTCCTGAGTGATCTGCCACTTTCTGAGAGGGAAAAATCCTCCAGTCGTTCTTTGGAGAGTGGCTGAATGTCAGGCTCGGAGGAAGGATCATCTCTGGGAGACCAAACCAATTGCACCACATCATTCACGCACCAGCTGCAACATGTAGTCTCACCATCTTCTCACTAATACATTTAAGCACCGTTGTCTTTTCCTCCACATTTAATAGAGCATGTCTGTCTTTTTCACAATGCAACAGCAGAAATCAGTCAAATCTGTGACTGCTCTAAACTTTGTTTGAAATTATTCTTAAGTCTTTACCTGCTTACGGTTAATATATCCACTGAGCCCAAAGGGCACTGCGGAGACAATAAATCAGTCAGAGTAGCGTGTAGTTTGTTTAGGAAGGGGAAAATAGTGTGTTTTTCAGAGTGTTTAGGAAATGTTTCTTTCCTGTTCCCTGTTGTGTATGGTATGGGTCATTTTCTAATCTCTCCCATCAAAGATGTGGTATGGGGCCACATCATGATAAGGAGCTGACAAGCAAGATGTTTCCACATGCATTGGTAGTAAATGTTACTTTGTCTTTTTTTCTAGTACCTTTTACCTAGTATGCCTTCATTTAAAATACACATCTATTTTTTAACTTGAGAGAATTAGCCACATCCTCGGCTGTTGCTTTTTCTTCTGCCTTACTCATAGGCCTGGTAACAGCTGCAGCATGAGATGAACCACCTCTTTCAATGTATATTGTTAAAAATTAGGGCATTTACTTGTCCTTAGTGTTTGGCTTGGCTTTATTTTTATTGCGGTAGTCTCGGCTGGTCCGATCTCAGCTGGTGCTCTGCAGAGCAGACATGGTGTCCGATCAGCATGGGTGGCCAAGGGCTCTTTTGGAAAGGTGCCGTGCCTTGCTGCGTGTGTGAGCACTGCAGGAGCAGCACCAGTGAGGAGAAACCACTCAAAAGTCGCCATGGCTGTAACTGCCTAGGAGCAAGGGAGAGCTGCAGGCCAGGGCAGCTCCTGTACCTGATGATGGGCTCCCTACCTGGGCTGCGGGGGCGAGAGGGATGCTGCTGGCAGTGAGGTGTCCTGAGTGCCCAGCTCCCTGCTCCACCCTCAGGCAATACTCCTGGAGATACTCAAAAGACATCTGGACACAGTCCTGGGCAACCAACTCAAGGTGGCCCTGTTTGAGCAGGGGGGGATGGACAAGATAATCTCCAGGGGTTCCTTCCAACCTCAATCATTGTGTCTTTCTGCTGTTTCCAAGAAGATTGGATGGACTGAGATGTGAAACGTTTGTTAGGGAGAGCAAGATGTGGCCCTACCCACCCATCAAGGTCCCTTTTTTCTTGCAGTGCTGGCTACAGAAGTGTGCAACCAGGCCAGGAAAAACACTATCTCATGAAACAAGAGCGTTTCTGGTGCTCACAGCACTTTGAACTGTCATGGTTTGGGGTAAGGGCACCCCCCAAAACTGCAACAGAACGCTCTCTCCCCCTCCCCACCCAAAAAGGGAAGAAAAGAAATAAAGGAGAGAGACTTATCGATTAGGAAAGGAAACTAGAACAGCTTTACTGAAAAATGAAGATAATAATAACAATAATAATGAAAAGTAAATATATACAAATATGTACAAAACCAGTATCAAACCCAACCCCCCGATGGTCAATCCGTCCCCGTCCCCACTGATGCTGTNCCAGCAAGACTTGTTTAACAAAATGACAGTGGGGAAGGCAGGCTGGAGAAGGGGCATCAAAGGCTGTCATGGAAAGGCACTTGGGCCTCCTAGGGGTCAAGGGCGCTGGCGAAGCACGTAGAGGTGTGAGCAGGGAGTTACTGGGATGGGTCAGCTGTGGCTCTGAGTGACTTGCTTGAATAGCTGGCTGGCTGGAAGGCTCAGCAAGCTGGACCCCAGTCCTGCTATGCTGCAGTGCAAGCTCAGTTTGTAGGGCTGGAAGTAGTGTGTGGAAGGAAGAACACTGTGAACAAGAAAGGGTCACAGTGGGCAGAAACAAAGCTGTAAGTGATCAAAAATGGTTAACGGTGATGTCACAGGTGAGACATTTAGGATCGCTGGTAACTCTGGTATTAGGTCTGTATCTTGTATGCCTCTTGTTGATTCAGGTTAGCGATGGCAAAACATTGGAATGATAAATGGTGAGAGCGAGTAGAAGGTGCATGTGAGGAAGTGATTAGCACATGCTTTTTCCTTAACACACCAGAACGAGAGCAGGACAGCGACTCGTGTGAAAGGGTGTGGAGGAGAAAACGGTCTTGATTGCTTTCATTCTTTAAAGAAGAAAAACTTAACTGTTACTCTTGTTAATGCAACAAAAAATAAGGTCAGCCACTTTATGCTGTACAAAAAAAAAAAAAAAGGAAAGACATCCTGAAAGAGCCCGTTTTGTTACAGATGATGTTCTCACTACTTTCTCCTGCCACCATCTGTACATTAATTATGAAATCACTCTTCTGTCTGGCCATCATGTTAGCTGAGCAGGTGCTATTGACTATAAGAAAGTTCAACAAAAGAAATAGAAACAATATATTTTTTTTCTGAAGCAATCATTATTGACATTAACACATGACTGGTTTTGTTTTGGTTTGGTTTTTTTTAAATTAACATCCACTCTGTGTCTGTCTGTTGTCCCACCTTGGTATTTAATTGTGTTTTGAGCCAACCTGGACAGGGCAGAGCCTGAGCAAAGGTTTGCTTTGGGAAGTGCAGGAAAGGAGAGCTTCTGATCTCTGTGGAGTGGGATGAATTTGACACTCGCTTGCAGGAAGAGCTCTTCTCCCAAGTGACAACTGGGAACTCTCACGAAACAAGTATAAATAAAAACAGAGCCTTTCAAGCAGCATCAGAAACAGAATAGCCTGCACGAGTTGCCTCAAGAATTAAAAAAAAAATAAGTAGGGAAGGAGCTTTCATGCTTCCTTGCACTTCTCAGAGGCCATGAATGCATTTAAGTTGCATGTAACTTTTAAGTTGCACTGTTTATTTCTGGAGTGTCAAGACTGTCCTGCATCTTCTTAAAAGTAAGACATTACTTTGTTCTCCTTTCCTCCCCTTCTCATATTATCTGGGGGGTTAATTCTGTCCTCACATTATTTTTTCAATCAACAGAAATCTTTTACAACATTTTTTTTTCCAGCAGGGAATGAAGTCGGGATTCAGCCCTAGTGGGGGTTGAAAGCCATCGGATTCCAGTGCTGAGCTTGGTGTAATGAATAGTATTTAAAGTATTACTCAGAGAAATTCTACGAACAGCAAAGCTGCAGCTCATAATTACATGACGTTGTTGCTGAAGAATGAACAAACGAACAGCAAAGCTTCAGGAAAAGTAGACCTGGGGATCCTCAAAGCTCTCTTGTGGGGCCTCGATTTGGGAAGGCATTTCAGGATGTCCTTGAGCTGTTGGTATAGTCAAGTCTTCATTTCAAATGGGACACTCACAGGACTGAAATTGTGCATGTATTTCTATACATCACCAAGCTAAGACGCAGATGCCCAAAGGAAAGAGGGGCGAGAAGACACCAGAGAAAGCTTCCTCAAAGTTCAATCGTCCTGATTTTTTTGTTTGTTTGTTTTACTGATCATAGGGCTAAATATTGATTTTTCAGCTCTGAAAAACTGAAGACGTAGCATCATCTTCTGCCATGTTCTCAATATGCTTAAAAAGAAAAATCACTCCATGACCACATTTTTCCCCTGTAAATATGTGAGCAATTAACACAGCACGTTCTCAGTTCAATATCTATAATTTATTGTAAAATGTATATAATTGATTTGGCAGACAGCAAACGCACCAACACAAGCATAGACCTTTTTATGAATCCATATGTAATGCTGGATGTTGATGGATTATTGCTACAGCAAGATGTCATGTTAAATAACTGATGCAGATGTACAGTAGCAAATTACTGGGTTTGCCATTTTCATTAAAAAAAAAAGGAAACAAACAAAATCCTATTCACATCTCCATTATTTATTGAAGGA
>WEIS01048003.1:0-14576 GCA_013389965.1 Todus mexicanus
CCCGGGCGGGCCGAGGGGGCGCGGGGGGGCAGCGCGGCGGCGGCGCGGAAGGGCGGCTCCCGCCGCAACGCCTGGGGCAACCAGTCGTACGCGGAGCTCATCAGCCAGGCCATCGAGAGCGCCCCCGAGAAGCGGCTCACGCTGGCGCAGATCTACGAGTGGATGGTGCGTTCCGTGCCCTACTTCAAGGACAAGGGCGACAGCAACAGCTCTGCCGGCTGGAAGGTGCGCCAAGGGCCGGGCTGGGGCGGGAGGGCCGGGCCTGGGCTGCGGGGCCGGGGGCGGAGCGGCTGCCTCAGGCGTCTCCCCTCTCCCTGCTGCTGGGCTGCTGCTGGCCCCGGGCACCGGCCTCCTTCGTACCTGGTGCTGCTCGTCCCTAGCCGGGCTCTGGGCACTGGTGCCGGTGCCTGATCGCCAGGCTGCAGCTCGGCAGAGTGGAGTTGGGCTCTGCCAAAAGCCGTTTGGTTGGCGCAAGTCTCTCTGCCACTGAGAGCAAGACAGGAGCTTAAAGCCAGCCCAAGCTCCGGCTCTGTGCAGCTGGAGTAGAGAGGAGTGGGCTTCGCTGGGTGGGTAGTTACAGCACAGCCCGGTGAGGCTGCCTGCTTCTTCGCTCTTTGTGTTTGGAAAGTTTTACATGAAAGGAGCGAGGGTCAGTTAAAAGGCTGTAGAATCATAGAATCTTTGAGGTTGGAAAAGACCCTTGGGATCATCCAGTCCAGCCATTAACCCTACTCTGTAAAGTTCACCCCTAAACCATCTTCCCCAACACCACGTCTAAAGGCTCTTTAAACACGTCCAGTGATGGGCATTCAACCTCCTCCCTGGGCAGCCTATTCCAGGAGCTGACTGCTCTTGCTGGGAAAATTTTTTCCCACTCTCCCGTCTAACCCTCCCCTGTTGCAGTTTGGAACCATTCCCTCTGGTTCTATCGCTGGTCACCCGTGAGAAGAGCCCAGCACCAACCTCTCTGCAATGTCCCTTCAGGGAGCTGCAGAGAGCGATGAGGTGTCCCCTTAGCCTACTCTTCCTCCAACAAGCTGTAGGTGAGCTTCTGTGCAAGGCTGTGCTAAAGTTCAGTGTAAATAACTGTTTCATAGCAGGCGTTCTTGACTTTCAAGAGGCTCCCTTTAAAGAGTGCTGTGTCCCAAAGCAGTGGCAGTGCTGCAGGCGTGCAGAGACTGAGGACCTCAGCTGTGATTTGAAAAAGGGAAAGCAATATACTGCTCTGAAGCCTCAACGTTGTTATTTCCTCTTGCTCTAGAAGTAGGCACATGCAAAATTCTATTAAAAGAGCTAAACTCTTTCCATTCTCTGCAGGTGGCAGTCTGGTCTTCCCATTCCCTTTAGTCAAATGAACTCCAACAAAGAGAAAGGGAGATGTGAGAGCTGGCTTGTGAAATAGTCCCTTAGGCTGTCCCAATATATTGCAGTGGATACCATAGTGACTGGAGTCTAAAGAATCTGATCTATTCCTCTTGCTGCAGACTGGAATTACACTGAATGCTACACTTCTGTGTGCAGTGTACCTCTCCATTTTTGGTGTTGGCAGTTTGTCCATGCTGCAGTTCTGCAGCAGCTGGAGCCACTGTGGTTTGGGGCTTCCGTGACTCCAGCCGTGCATTCCTCTGCCTGTGTGACTGAGCTGTAAGTCAGCACAGAGAGTTAGTTTTGCCAAAAAAAAAAAAAAAAGGCTTTTACTGGTAGGTTAGCTGGCTCAGCTCTCTGAAGTGGCACATCATGTGGTTGCATGAGTGCAAATGTTGGCTTGAGAAGAGGGTAGGAAAGTGGTGAGAAGGATGCAGCTGTTGCAGCTTAGCTGGACATAGGTTTCTACAGAACTTTTAAACTTTCTCGTTTATCTGTCTCACTGACAGTTCCAAGAGTACACATAGTTGGACTAAAACTGACTTTTTTTTTTTCTCCTCTGTACAAGTTGAATCCTTACTACGTTATGCTTTGGAACAGTGCTCGGCTGCATTATCTTTCTTTTCATAAGATTTGATGGTCTCACTGGAAGATAGTTCTTGCTTCCCCAGGCTAGGCTGGCATGCCGGCCTGGTCCTGCTGCTCCTGGGTGGAATCATGGTATTTTGGCAGGCATTTTATGGAACGGATGCATTTTATCTTCAGGAATGTGTCTGTGTCTATTTAGCAGTAGTGTCTGAGACTAAAGTTCACTGTGGCTTCTGAAATGCATCCCAAGATATCATGGGGAAGGTTTAATACAGTTCAGTGTCTTGCTGGACTGGATGCTGGACTAGGTAGACTTCAGTGTGGCTGTTCCTTTGTTATATTCATTCATGTATAAGAGGACCATCAGTCTTTGGGTTTACTTTGTTTTAATCACATATCACTTTGGGAAACATAGGGCTGGATTTAACTTGAAGAAAGGCAGAGATGAGAATTTGTGTGTGCACGAGGATTGATGTCCCTGCTCAGACACTGCTGCTGTAGCTGTTTTGTTATGACTTACCAGTGTGAAATTCATTTGTAGTTTTTCAGCCTGGCAGTGGACTAACTTAACACTGGCGTTAGTAAGGGAACAGAAACTTCTTGCCAAGAAGAATGAGAGAGGGCAGAACCACAGCAGCTGCGGTGGGAATCAGCCTGCCTTATGACTAGGGCAGTTAAAACCCCTTGACTTTAACCAGAAAACAGAATACAACGATAGAAATGCAATTGAAACTGTCAAGGGAAATTCTAATAAAAACTTGTATTCATTGTATTTGAGACAAGCTGAATAAACAAAAGATGTCTCTTCTCTTCAGTTGCAAAGTGGACCTGCCTGTTTTTTTGTTTTTGCTATTCTGTCTTATTATTAGAGCTGTAAAGCTCTGTTTGCATCCTTTTTTTGATTTGTAAAGTAAATAAAAAATGTCTTGAGTTCTTAGCTTTATTGATTCTCAATTTTGAACTGAATGAGTTTGGATAAAGAAAATTAATATGGAGCTGCTGCTATAGCGTTTTGGTGCCTGTCAATATACTACTACAGCTCCTAGAGTTCTGATATTTGTGTTGTTTGTGCAGAGCCATACTGATAAATATGCCCGATTTGTATGTAGTTTGAGAATTAACCATAATTTCAAATGGAAAATTAAAAGCAACATGTCTTTTAAAACTTAAAAAAATCTCCTTCAGTTAATAAAACCCCCATAAACTCGTTACTTCCTAATTACTTTACAGCTGCCCTACTCCACTATACAGTCGGGGGAATTACAGCTGTTACAGACAGAATTCTGGAAAAATCTGGTTTTGAGGAAGGTGTTGCTTGCTGTTCTTCAACTACTTCAGGTGCTTCGTAAAGGGCAAATTTTTGGGGGTGCCATCTGTCCTTTCCCCGCAGTAATTCAGCTGAAGTTAAGAATTAACCAGCCTGAGAGGCAGAAGTGACCTTGGTTTGTTGCAGGGCTTCTTTGTAATCCTTTCCTCAGGGCTCCGCAAGCTGCTCTGTGGATAAAAGGATAATTCCTTCTGGTTTTGAGATTACTTTGGGGAGGAAGGTGTCGAGGTGTTTGAATAAAGTAGAAGTCTAAGTCCTGCTGAAGCGATTTGCACTGGTTGTTACATTTCTTGCATCTGTGATTGTGAGCAAGTTTGACACAGTGAGGAGCAGCATTAAGGCCTAGGCTTTCTCAGTGAAACATTCTGTGCGTTCTCCCAAACTGTTTTCTTACCCTTTGCAGAAACAGAATGAACTTTAATAAACGTCCCTTTCAGCTTCCAAAGGTCCTTCACTGAAGCAAAAATCAGGTATTTCCTATGTGTGCAATGTAAAGGGCAGAAAAGTGATTCTACAGTATTGCATTAGCTATAGCAGGCTGACGTCACACTTCTGCATTCTGGCACTTCCTCTTCACTTCAGTTCAAACGGGTACATGTATATGCACATACATGGGTGCAGCAACTCAAGTAGTTGTATTATGAATTAAAAATTACCAAGAATTCTGCTTATCTGAAACAGAAGGTATACCTATCTCTTAATCTTTATTACAGTGGGCAGCATTTTACTTTAAACCTTTCAATTACGTGTTTGTGTTATATGCATATTACCTGTGAGTTATGTTACCTGATGACCAGATGGATGGGGAGACTAGGCTGAGGGCTCTCAAGTGCTTTCTTACGTATACCTTGTAACTCAGTTTACCACAATAGTGTCTGGCTTCCATCGTCATAGTGCTGACTTTGAAGGCCCCTGGCCTCTTTTCAGAGCTGAGGATATCTGACCTCCTCCTGGCAGAGCACGTGCAGAGTTCCCTCACGCTGGAGCAGCAGCTCATCCTGTGGCCCTCTGAAGCTCCGCCACGGAAGAGTAATAGGCCAGAAGACAGAAGTAAACCTGTCCACTTCTAGACTATTTCTGCTCTGCAGTAACTGGTAGATTCTGCCACCTTGTAAATAAACTCCAGTTCAGTGGATACAAGATTATGTGAACACTTGTTTTGGTAAAGATGGAAAGTTTATTGTTCGTTGGTGTGGTGACTGCTGTTCAGCCGGCATTTGATTTTAATTTTTTTTCCCTGTAGTCAGATCTACAAAAAAGCAATGGTCAGTTTCTATAACAGTTACATCTAGACTGTGCTGGAGTGTGCCTATACTCTTGAATTCAAGATTTTTTGGCTCAGGGTTTTCAGAAACGTAGCTTCTTAACATGGACGTATAAGGGCCCAAATCACTACCAGAAGAGCTTACTTTAATTTCACAAACCCTTGATCTGGAAAGGAACATCTGTTGGGAATTCTTTACACGGGTTTGCTTTTGACTATTGGTAATGATAATTTCAAGAGGATAGTTTGAGAAGACATACAAAAAAATTCTCAGTCTTTGCTCACTGAGGCATAACTGACTTGATGCCATAAAGCAAAAGAAAACATAAAGCTTAAACTTGCATCTTGGCTCTCAGCAAAGTATCTAATCCTGCCTGACCTTCAGCCTGGTGCAGGTTTGTGCGTATGGGAGGCTCAGTCTAGAGTCTGGGTGTCTCTGCTGCACAGTCATCGACCTCAGTCTGTGAAGAAGATGCTACTTTCTGTTGATCTTGCTGAGAAAGCTCGTAGTGTTTACTCCTAAATTCATGTTTCTGAAATTATGTAATTCCCTGTTAAACCTTCTGACACTGAGAATGAAGAATTGTGCATTCTAAATCAAATCAGAATAGTGATGTCATTGCTGTCATCATTGGTACTTAATTTTAGTTAATCTTTAGTGCTCTTGTAGATACTGCTTTCTGTTGAAGTTGGGCTTATTTTATTTCTTGGGCATCACTGTCCTGCAAGGGCAGAAAGGGTCTGTTTGAATCCAGAGTAGCTGGGGGTGGGTGGAAACTGCTGGACTCTTTTGCCATTACCTCGCGTGCCCCCAAAGGCATTCATGCGGTTTTAGCAATGTGCTTAATCCTGGCAGCAGGGAGATGTTCTGTGTCCCAGCTGCTGACAAGCTAGCTGGGTTTCCTTAAAGCATGGGGGAAAATAATGAGCAGAAGCTGAACAGTGGTTTTTCAGAGGCTGTAGTGCACAGTCTGTCATGGAAACCTGAGGAGCACAGCTTTTCTCCATCAGTCTTTCTTTTAACAGAATCTTTTACGTTTTAATACTACTAGTCCTTAAGTGGTGTGGCTGTAGCAAGCCGTCTGACCTAGGGTGAGGGCCTGGTGAGGAGGAAGGAAGGCAGCTGATCATGGCAGGGTGTTGTGGACGGGAGGATGGTGAAGTGCTGGGTGTGGACAATGAGGCCAGTGGCAGTGCAAAGGAGAAGAGGTTGTGCAAGTGTGGGGTCCGCAGGTGTCCTTTTTTTCAGGTGGGATGAACCTTATTGATGAATGATCAAACATAGTGAGGCCCACCCTCACAGTGTATTGACATATACTTAGCCCTTGTTAAAGTCACGTTAACAGCCTTTTCCATCAAAGTATAATGCCGTGAATGTATATATGTGTTGTAGTTTAGAGCTGGCCACTGTGTGTTGTGTGTGTCCCCCCGACCTCCTCCCAGGCAGGAGAAATGGCAGCAGGAGCCCAAACCCCACGGGGTGAGATAAGGAGGCTTTAGTACAACAGCACAACAAAATCAGTAACTGAAACAGCAACAGTGTTGTGAGAAACAAAGAAAAGAAATCCTTTGCAAAGGACTTAGGTTAGATATATGAAGAAGCACATTTAATATATGTTCTTGCAAGAGCGGATGTCCCATGTAATAGGGCACACCTGATGGATACAAGATTCACCTTTTTATCCCCTATTCCTGCCCGCAGGNGTGCACTGGGCTTGATGTCAGTATAGTAGAGAATAGCACCTCACCTGCTTGAGAATTAACCCTGTCCAATCCGAACCCAGGACAGTATCAACATGCAAGATTCTTTTTTTCATGTGAAGCCTTATAGAGTACAGTTGTCCCCTTCAAAAGTGGGGCAAAGCTCCTTTTTTGGCACAAGTCCATCTGCCCCATGCAATGCCAATCAAATTACCTGAAGATTTTGCTGCTACTCTTGTCTGCTCCCTGCCAGTTTGTTCTGGAAAGCTGCCTTGCTGAAAGATTATTCCTTGCAGCACAGCTTGATTTTCCAGGCAGTCCTCGGAGAAGGCTGCTCCTGGGCTGCTGGTATTACTTGTTCCAACAAGTTTCTTCTGCTCTATCTAATCTGGACAGTTTTTATTATGTATGCCTACCTGTCTTGGTAAACTTGTAAGTTGCTTCTGTCTTTTTAGAGAGCTAGGATTTTCTTCCTCTGAGCTCCCAGTGAAAGATTATAGGAAGAAAAATGTTCTTCCTAAGATACAGCTCCCCATCTGCTCTGCTTGGTGTCTGTGCTCAGGTGTGCCTTCTGCAAGTGAATTGCTGGGGAAATGTTTTAGGTCCCTGACTCAGGAGCAGTTGTTTACTTGCTAGTGTGTAACTTTGCAAAATACCATCAGTGAAGACTTCTTCCTGAAGCCTTCAGAGCCAAGTGGGCAAGCACAACATTTTCAAGGCTAGCTACTGTTTCTGGCATTTTTCTAAGCGTAGCTTGTGCTTGGCCCTGAGCGCTCTGCTAGCGCCGTTTGTGCATCACTGCTGCATGAATGAGCTCTTCCGGGCAGGGTGCAAGTGCTCCCTCCTGCTCCTGTCAGTGCCTAGAAGAAAGTACATTGTGAGAGGGTGAGTTTAAGCTTGTTCCAGTGTGAGAAACCTTAAAGCCTGAGCAAACCATCCTGAAGGTTCTGCCTTGCTCTGAGTAAAACTTCAGTTTTATGGTAGATGACTTTAGCCTTACCTACAAAGCCATTTAGTCCCCTCGAAAGGGTGACACTGTCTTCTGTATGATTGATTTGTGCATTTGCCATACTATCTTGGTGTCCAGAAGGCTGACTGGGTGGGGTAATTGCTTGGTTGTGCTACCAGCTCCCATGGCCAACTCCCCATACTGAGGCTGGAGCACTGTTCAGCGTTGGGAAGAGTATACAACAGCACTGATGCTGGTGTGGGCGTAGGCCTGGTACAGTGATGGAGGGTGTTCCTATCCTTTAAACAGGGCTAGGAGATTTTATCAAAGAAGATTTAACGTTGTGGTAACTGAGATTTAGGAAATAGTTTGCGTATGTTCCTAGCCACACTTCTCTGGCTGGTCCATATATCCTAGCTTATACCCACAGTGATTGGGGCCTAGGGAATGGTCCATCCTTCACTGTACAAAAAATGTCTCTAGCCCAACTTTATTTTTTTTCAGTAATATCTGTCATTCATTTCAGAATGGTTTTGCCTGTGGTTTACAGAATAATCTTTGCTCTGTGATGGATTAGTGACACACACTGGTATTTTTTTCACTGCAGTACTTAACATGCAGCCTAAGAACCTCTATGAGATATCTGAACAGACAGCACTAACCACCACTAATGGGTTGTTGAAGTGGTCCCGAAGGATTTGAAGGATTCCCGCCACTGCCTGTTCCTTCAGGTCATGCCTTCCTTATGGTTAAAGATGTTGCAGAGCCAAGACTTCTGTGGGCTACAGGTGCTCAGACCAACTGGAATCCTCCTGCACTGCTGAAATCGAGCATCTAAAAAGTTAATGTCATCTACGTATTTCTAGTTGGAGTTGCTTAACATCGAGAAAGGAATTTGCGTCAGGGTTGCCTGGGTGACTGAACTCTGTCATTTCCTCTCTTGTCAGGTTTGACATGGAGTTCTGTGATTATTTTAGCATAATTGAGTTGTCCCTCACTTTCTCAATGAGATTTGAGGTTGCCCTTCATATGCTGGGCATTTTAAGTAATTCTAGTAGATGCATTCTTGCTGGTGAGCATGTGGTATGCAGGTAGAAATCTCTTCTGCTGTCTTGCAGCACCCGGACTAGTAAGTGTGTCAGTTCAGTTGTATTTTGAGGCTCTCTGGACTTGAATCTCCAGTTTGTAGGTGAGGTCAGTCATGCAGGTGTGTTACAGCTCTGGATGTTGCAGCTGTGGTGGTCACCTGCCTCGCAAAGTCCGCCGGAGAGGTATGAAAGTGATCATTTAGGCGTTGCATTTTTGACAGCAGTTAAAACTAATGTAAGAAGTGTTTGTGGTTTTTTCCTCTTCTTCCAGCCACACATTCTGGTCTCTTCCTTAGTTTTCTGTGCTTGACCCCCACAGTGAGGTAGTTCAATAAACAGACAGAGATAAAAGAGGCAGGAGGAGGAATTTCAAGTAAGTATAGGGCTGCTTTATTGGTTGGGTTAGCTCACAGGATCGCAGATGCTTGTATTACGGGAGGAGGAGAGATTGAAGATGAGGAAGGAAGGAGTGTAAGAGCAATTACCTGTTTCTACAGCTATTAGCTGTTATCGCAGCTTAGTAGTAACATGTAAAAGCACTTTGAGACACTCATGAAAGGTATCAGGATTCTCATATCTGTGTTCATGTGAATCCTAGTCTTATTTTAAGTTCCTTTTCAGCCAAAAAACTAGAAAACTAATTACTAAAATAGTCGTAATATCCAGAGTGCTGCTAATATTCTTCAGGTTTCATTGTTACTGAAATGCTGGCACCAGTGCAGTGTGCTTTTGCTGAGACAGGGATTAAAATCTGGCTACAGCCATGTGTGAGATAAAACAGAATATAGTTAGTTGTGAAATTCTGAAATCCTGAACCTGTTGGGTTTAAGTTCTGTTATAGTAAATGGAGCTAAAAGATGGATGATTATGAGACTACAAATGTATATTGTGTGGACAGGCTTCTGGGTCATTCCTGACAGGACTGGGTGTCGTTGTGAGTTCACACATTACTTTCAAGAGAATAAATGAAGAACTGGTGACCAATGAATAGTTATTACTCCTGCAGCAGTATACATTCATTTACCTAGGAAAAGATGGGGGATTCTATAGAAATACAAGCAGCAACCTTCCAGGAGATGGGGTACCACCCTGAATTAGTTTGAAATTTGAAGGAAAGGAAAGCTTTAGAGAAGATACTAGGCACAAGTGTTGTATAGCCATTACTGTGAACAACTCAAAAATACTGTGTAAAAGCATTCACTGACATATTCCATCAAACCCTGGCTCTGCATTAATCCTTGGGGTGCTCTCCAAGTAAAAGCATTTGTATCCTTTGATACTGATGACAACAAGCAGCCGGTCTTCTCCAAGTCCTCAACAGCCAGAGGTGAAAATGGAAGCTAATGCAAAATGATTCTCACTCCTCTTTCCCTCCTCATGAAAACTTTAGACATTGCCTGTATTGTTTATCTCTGTCTGCTTTGTTCTAATATAGTGCTTTTGCTGAGGTGGCCAAAATTAGCGTGTTAAGGACTTGTCAGAGAGGAAAAGGGTGGGGAGAGGGAAGGCATCAGACAGGAAAGAACCATGTTCAGAGGTAGTGGGAAAGGATGATAGAAGCACAGTTGACTTTTTTCAGAATTAAAAGAGCTTGCATGAAAGCTGAAGGCTGCTACGTACCTTTTAATTTATGTGAAAAAGATGTTGCTTTTGGACTGTTGTTTTGCTACCAATGTAACACCCTTAATGATGTGCAATTTGACCATCTGAACAAATTAAATGCTGGTATCAAACAAATGCATGACACAGTCCTCAAGGAGAGTTTATGGAGGGTCTGCTCAAACAATGAGATTATTGTGTGCTGATTCTAAAATACTGTGGAGTTTTATCAGTTGCAGGATGAAAATTCAGTTTGTTAACGGTGCACAGATTTGATAGCTTGCGGCTTCTAGCAAAGCTAAATCAAAAGAAGGTAGTTGGGAGAGGCAAGAAATGTGTTTCTTGCCAAACAAAAATATGAGAGAGGCTGAAACTGGCATTTATTCTGTGGGAGTGCACTAGCTGCTGAACATCTTGCCCCATTAGAAATGCATGCAGAGGAAAGTTTACTGCCTCCTTGCAGAGTGAGACTGGCAGGCTCCAGAATTAATAGGACTCTTGTTCTACAAAGTTTCTCTCTTGTTTCTCTGATTTTGGGCTGAAGATGGTAATGGGCTCACTGAATTAGAAGTGTTTTGCCGCTTCTCTTCACCCAGTCTGTTTGATTCACTGCTATGCTGTGCTCAGATCCATCTGAATGCTAGCCATATCAAAATTTAAAACTTCAGGCAGGCTTGCGTTGGCTAAGGGGGTTAGCAGAAGGATGGGAGCAGCATTAGCTCAAATTCAGTTGGGCTTGAAATTGCAAGCTACGTTTGAGAATTTGCTTACACGCTCTGTGGTATGCTTAGTTTTCTGCGGATTCTGTATGGTCTTGAAAAGTTCTTTTATGTTAGTGTTTTGCTAGTTGGAAACTGCTAGCTGTCATGGTGGTTTCACCCTTCGTACTGCAGTGAGACATGGCACCACTTGCTAGTGCTGGTTAGCGTGTTCAGGTAGAAATCGCAGGGTTTTGTGAATAGGTCTGTTATAACTTTCTTCTCTAGATACTGTCTGAATGCATTTATGCTTGAGGTTTACAGGTGGGAGGTGTGTCAACTGTCAGGTTCTCTTTTTTTTTTTTTTTCAGAACTCTATTAGACATAACCTGTCCCTGCACAGCAAGTTTATTAAAGTCCACAATGAAGCCACAGGGAAGAGCTCTTGGTGGATGCTCAATCCTGAGGGTGGTAAAAGTGGAAAGACACCAAGAAGAAGAGCTGCCTCCATGGACAACAGCAGCAAACTTGCAAAAGTCAGAGGTAAAGCATCCAAAAAGAAACCTCCTCTCCAGTCTGCTCCAGAATCCACTGCTGACAGTCCTGGCTCCCAGTTCCCTAAGTGGCCCGGGAGCCCATCCTCAAGGAGCAATGAGGACTCTGATGTGTGGAACACCTTCCGGCCTCGAACCAGTTCCAATGCAAGCACCATTAGTGCCAGGCTTTCTCCTATACTGACGGAGCAGGATGACCTCCACAATGAAGAGTTGCTTCCTTCTCTAGTGTACTCCAGTGCATCCAGCAATGTTCCACCAACTGTGACTGAGGAGCTTGAGCTCATCGACGGGTTAAATTTGATGTCTTCCAGCTCATCTGTGTTATCTACTCAGCAATCAGCCTCAAGCAGTCAGATCCAGAGAGATTCCAGCTTTTCTTTGCGGAGCCCAAATGCAGCTGGTCAGACCACTACTTTTGGCAATTCGCTATTTAGCCCTGTTGATATCTCGCTGCAAAGTTCTGTCAGCCATTTCTCTGCCCC
Organism: Todus mexicanus; assembly: GCA_013389965.1. Lineage (NCBI taxonomy): Eukaryota > Metazoa > Chordata > Aves > Coraciiformes > Todidae > Todus > Todus mexicanus. Next base: position 11,619 of record WEIS01048003.1, read on the forward strand.
TCAGACCCTGGAAGCTCTTCTGACACCCAGCTCTCCACCTCCAAGGGATGTTATGATGACTCAGGTGGATCCAGTTCTCCCGCAGACTGGTAACAGGATGAGCAGCCGAAATCTTCTGCTTCTGGGTGGACAACCCACCCAGGGTAAGATGAGCTCAGGCAATCCCCGAGGAAGGCCTACAGAGCAGCAGGCAGAACCAGTCAGTACCAGTGTTTTGCCATCAACGCTTCCTGTAGTAACATCTCCTCAAAACACTACCAGCATCACCAGTTTGAAGGCTCCAGTTTCTGCAACAACTGCCCAGTCAGTTCAGCTGGGCAGTCCACTGCTTCTTTCTTCTGCTAGCCCTGCTCCCTTGGGATTGAACCAGGACAGGCTGCCCATTGACCTGGACATTGACATGTACATGGAAAACCTTGAATGTGATATGGATTACATAATCAACAGTGAACTCATGGATGGAGAAGGACTGGACTTTAATTTTGAACCCATTCTGTCTACTCCCAGCTATCCCAGCACCTCACAGGCCTCCAACCATACCTGGGTACCAAGTTAACTTCGGTAGCACAAAAAGGTAGGTGTAGTGATGTAAAATGCTACAGCTCTGTAGTGTGAACAGCACTGTTTGGGATTGTCCGTGTGCCAAACTCTGAAGCAATTAAAGATACCTCTTTGAAACCACAGTTGCTCTGAATAGAAAGCTTCTGGGAGAGCCACATTCCCTTTTAGAAGAAATAAAAAGTGTGCAAAGATATGTAGATTTAACTTACCAGGTAGTAAATTCCTCTATGCAGAAGAGTAGTAACCTGAATGAAACTCCAGTTATCTCTTGTTACAAAATATGACTGTGTTACAGGACATTGGTCTCTGCCGTGCAATGCTCTGAAGTTGACATGAGAGCATATGCTGATTCCATAAATAAAGACAGGATCCTATATATACAGAATGGTTGAACTGAGCCAAACACACACTGTGTTTCTAGCCAGGTTATTATTATCCTTATAAAATCTTCTAGTGTGTGTAGTTGCAAAGTCTGTCTATTGTCATGACTGCCTGCTTTGCCCTGTGTGTAGCAGCACACAATTACTACCAGGTATCAGACCATCTGCTGTTCCCTTATGTGGGATAATGTCTGTAAAGTCTGTTAAGCTGGTTCATCAACATTAACTACTGAATTGCTTATGTACCCTTTATTGAAATGGGAAATGGGAGAATGCAGTGTGGGTGGAGATGGAAGGAGGAAGGATGCATTAGTGCTGTCCTGTGCACAGCAAAGCTACCTCTTCAGTGATCTTTCATATTTGCACAAAAATTTCTAGAGTCAGTTCGGCGAATAGTGTATATAAGAATGAGTTAAAAATGTCTTACTGTGATACCCTGGTTTGAAACTATTTAACCACTGAGGCAGTTGAAGAATTAGAGAAATGAAGCTGAAGACATACTTTGCACTTCGAGCTCAGTAACAGAAAAATGCATAGTTATGGACTGGAGCATAGGCTGGATACTAGTTGGAAAGTGGAAGCCTTGCTAGGAATATTTCCAATTCAGGAGGCAGATACGGCGCTTGTTAGCATTGTAAATTCAACCCCTAATACTGGCCAGCTAAGCACGCAGAAGTAAGGGCAAATTGTAGATATTGCTTCAGTTGTGAGAAGCCCTTGAGCTTCAAAATGATGGAGACTGGGTGAATTATCCTATACTTGGCCTTAATACTCTTCCCTAGGCACCTGAGTAACCTGGAGGTAGTTTGGACTAGGTGACCTCTGGAGACACATTTCAACCTAAATGTTTTGGTGATTTCGGCTGCAGTTCATGCTGGAGAACAGATACTAAGTTGAATATTTTTCTGCTCTGCCCCAGTAAAGCCATTCTAGACAAGTATCTTAAATCTAAACAAAGTGAAATACTGTCTTTTGAGCCAGTGGTACTTAAGCACTGTGAACATATTGATACAGCACTATATATTGATTTTTTAAGTACAGTTTAACTGCCTTTTAATCCAAGTCCCACCACACTGCTTAAGATTTCATTTATCTGTTATGTTCTTCTGCCTTTACTTAACAGATCTCTTCACTGTAGAGAGAGGGAGGATCAATCAAGCTTTTCTGGTTTGTTATGGGGCTTTTTGTAGTCTGGTGCATTTGTTAACTGCGCTCTTGCTGAATTACTGAGTGGCTGCTTGCTGAAACTGAACATCCTAACTTCAGGTTGAGTATGGAAACTCAGTTTTGATTTTAAAGACAAATTTGGTTGACAAAACGTTGGCATCCTTCATCCACGTTAGAACTTTTTGCAAGTTAGTGACAGAGGCTGTGGCCTTTTGAGCAATATTTCCATTGGATATTGTTCTGAGCTTTTGTGTTTCTTTTTTTCATGCCATGCTAGGGCAGGTTATCGTTTTGGGGGAATACATTGACTTGGCAGGGGTGAAATGTTTTGCACAAGAGTGTTTTCAAAAGATCTGAAAGTTGTCCTACAGTCCTGGGTACATTAACTGTCTGGGCTACAGAATACCAGGCGTAGATAAATTTTTAAAGAGTGTAAAGCAGAGAAATTGAGGGAATGTTTATCAAAGAGCAGGTGAAGATGTGACTATAATCAAATGCATAANTTTATCAAAGAGTAGGTGAAGATGTGACTATAATCAAATGCATAAGGGGGGGGAACACGAAGTCTCAGCATGATTATGTTCTTGTTTCATATTATTATTCAGTACTTAGCATGTGAATTGCTTAATGAAGCCAGAGGAGCTATCTGTTATTAAAAACCCTAGATTTGCTTTGTTCCACATGTGAAGTTGATGTGATACTTTCTGGGAGATACGCTGGACGCGTGCTCACTGAGATCTGGAGCAAGTTCTGAACCAATACTGTGTTCCAACAGAAAACATAGCTCCTGCACACCTCTCTGAACAGTTCTGAACAGGAGTAATGCACTTGAAGCGAAGCCCTGTTCAGC
>WEIS01048006.1:0-10582 GCA_013389965.1 Todus mexicanus
CTGGAAGCACCTCAGTTACATGGGTCGCCAGGCTAAGAGCAATTCTGCATAGAGTCCTACGAATAAATTAGCTCTCCTTCAATACACTATGAATCAGGCCAACATCATAAGGCACCTGTAGAAAACCTAGCATCCCACCAAGCATTAGCGAAGCATTAGCATGTACATACCCACCCGGCCAAGGAATCGATTTGGTTTAGCACAATGGATGCAAGCAGGTGGATTTGACAAACATGGAGTTCACAAGCCCACTCCTCAGTCTAGACATTTCTTTGTCCTGTCCTAGGCTTAAACTCAGCTATGTTAACAGTACAGAAATCATGCTTTGAAGGCATAGGCATGATAATTTGTCAAACAGGAATGTTTTGGCTCCAGTGAACTCCTAGACAAATGTAATGCCGATGAACTTGGGAATAAGTAGCTTTATAAAAAAATGATGAAATTTACTTTTTTTATTGGAGCTTAAGACGTTGACTAAGCATTCTGCTTACAGAGATAGCTAGGGAAGTCCTAAGTTACACAGCCATCGAAAATCATTAAAAAAATTATTTCTTAGTCTCCCTGGTAATTTTGACCTTTGATGTATTTGTAAATGTTCTTAATGTAGTGCCATTTTGCAAACACTTCTTCACAGAACTTTGAGGAGCAAAGTACATGATCTTTGTCACAACTGCTAGCAAGAACCCTGCAAGTGAGAGTTGTGAACTTAAACATTAGGACAGTTTTATCCTGTTCTTCAGGAAACCCATGAGAAATAGGGGATTTTTCCAGATACTAAACCGAGTAGATCTACCAGTTTAAGAGGGAAGGACAGGGGAGCAGACTTCTCCACTCTTCACCCAGTAGAATCAAGTGGCAGTGGGTAAAAGCAAACATGCTACTTGACAGCACCAAAGTATTAGGACGCACTTTACTGGTAAAAAAACCCCACCAAAACAAACAGAAGGGAGTCTCTTGCTAGTAAAGCTGTGAACCAACCTTCTCAAATTTCACTTGGTAAACATACAAAACAGAAAAATAACCTTTTTAGCAAATTTAGGGGTTAGTGAAAGCAGTATTTTCCTTTCTTCCTTCCCCTTTGCTCTATTAGGGGTCTCTGTCAGGCCTGACATCAACCTACCGAGTAAAACACTGATCTAAACTTAAGCCTGAAGGAAGTTCACTAGTGTAACACTGGCTGTGGATACACTTTGTCTTTCTTTTAAAAGCACTGTAGACTTTGGCAGCAGCTGATCACTGTCACACTGACAAAACTTAAGACGCTACAACTGGGAGTAATTATCCTATCCCTATATTGTACACGTGTCCCATATGACATTACTCAATATACACATTTCTAAATCTCTTCTCAATCTCACTGACATGCGAACAACTAAAGCACTGCAAATCTGGTGATAAAACTGGCCTAAAGGAGGTGAAACATTGATAAATCTGTAGGGAAATAAACATCTGCCTATGGCGAATCCATCTCTGTGCACTATCCCCATTGTTTACATGTGAATAAAATTATCCTGTTCCCCATCCCCCACTGCATTTTTTTCCCCATTTATTCAACCACCTGACATCTAAGCCTCTACAGTTCATCCACTAGGGAGGGGGGCATTATTACCTGCATCAAAACAATGTCCCTGTCATTAGAGGAAATATGAACAACTAAAATGAAAGATTAGTCCTCTCGGGGAAAAAAAGGTAGAGACTGCTGTCATCTAGGTATTATTGCAACATGGCCACGTCCACTGAAAGACAAGACTGTTATAACTGATTTGGTTATGCAGGTCTATGAACTTACTAATCTAAAGTGCAAGTCAGAGGTATTCCAAGATATGCTCTTAATACACTTGTACAAAAGCCACTGATTCGAAAAAGATGTTTCTGAAAGGTCAGAATGTTCCCATTCACATTTTGATAGCATCCAAGAAACACGCACGAATACTAACAGTTGTTGTTCACCTCTGGGCTCTCAATATTAGACAGAGCCACAGCTGTAGCTGCCAGGGCTTTAACCATCAATAAACAGATTTTAAACATGCAAGACTTCAAGACTTTTAAAACAGAGGGCTTGGTGTCTTATACCCTTTTTAGCTCAAATGAAACGCGAAATGTGCACACGGCTTTTCCTGTCTTATGAATTCAAAACGTCATTTTATACTGTGGATGACAGCATGAGACAGGTGACCAGATGTTCACTCCATCATATGAACCAAGAACAGATCTCTGCCTATCCACCCTTGCATACCACCAGGAACACAAACCTGAATGGCCAATAATGTTGGCTAACAAGTCTGTTTGTTGGGTGTTCTGTTTGTTTGGGGTTTTTTCCCTTTGTTATTTTTTTTCTCCTTCTCTGTTTTTTTCCCCTCTATCAAACAAAAAGATGAACAAAAACATTGAAATTGGTGGAAAACTACTTTGACAACCTTATTTCTCCACATAAGTCTGTCCTCCTTTATTAGTTTCGAATACAGATATTCTATGACTATAAATCCTACCAAGGTCTTCATGCCAAGCAGTCAAATTCCTGTCTTTTTCATCAAATGTGTGGTTTTGAAGTCATCGTATACAAATCAAAGAAAGCTGGGCTATGACAGTGAGATTGTACCTCCTAGATTAGAACTTCTTCTGGAGGAGTACTTGGGTATCAGGAATGAAGGGTATAATTTAACCAACTAAAACAATCAGGCCTTGCTTATGATTTCAAATCACCATTTCAGGCCATGGAAGAGCTTACTCAAACAACACAAAAATGTCACAAACGTTAGGTCCGAATCACCCAAACACAGACTCTCTCTAAAGAGAAAGTACAAACACCCTCAACACGGGTCCATTTCAAGAAGGGTTACAAACCCACGGAGCCCTGAAGATCCCAGCCTACATTTTGAATGAATGTTGCTTCTCCGCTCATCAGGCAAAACACCGTTGATGCCGATTTCATTTATTTTTTAAATATGGGTTAAGAAACAGAACAGCAACTTCGCAAACAAAGCAAATGACGTTATAACAAACCCTATTATGCACACGAACAGAACTCATTTCCGCAAGGGAAAATTTGTGACAAACCTTCAAGGAGACAAAACCTCAGAGAGCGGAGCGGCTCCCGCAGCCGGGATCCTGCTTTGTGCGCCAGCCCAGCACCCACAGAGCCCGCACAGCCCGGGGAGGGGGGAGCAGCTCCCGCACAGCCCGGGATGTGGGGGGGAGGGGAGGAGCAGCTCCCGCACAGCCCGGGGTGTGGGGGGGAGGGGGGAGCAGCTCCCGCACAGGCCGGGGAGGGGGGAGTAGCTCCCGCACAGGCCGGGGTGTGTGGGGGAGGGGGCAGCTCCCGCACAGCCCGAGGGGACAGCGCCCCCCGCATAACGGCCCCGGCCCCCCCGCTGCACTCCGGGGGCCGCTGCCTCTGGCGGTGCGGGGCACGGCGGAGCGGGGCGGGGCTGGCAGCGCCCGGAGCCCCCCGCACCCCTGGGCAGGCCCCACCCGCCCNCCGGGAGGCTCCTCAGCCCCGGTGCCCGGGCTCCGAGAGCCGCAGGAGCGAGCGGTGCAGCGCAGCGCAGCGCCCTTCTCGGTCCAGGCTGGGAATCGGGCGCAGAAAGCGGGGCTGGGTTTGGATGGGCTGCAGGAAAGCCCTTCCCGTGCCCATGTGCCCGGCAAGGAGCTGCCTCTGCGCGGCCCCCCCGAGCCTCCCATCTCCCGCCGGCGCCCCAAACAGCAGCGCCCCGGGAAGCCTCTCGTTTAGCAGGAGCCCCGAGCGCCTCTCGAGCTTTGCAACTGCCCAAGTCTGCCAAAGGCTCCAAGACCTTCCTGCTGGAGACGACCTTTCGCTCGTGTGCGGGTAGAAACACTTCCAGCTTGGAACACTGGATGGAAAAAGGGTTGTATGCTGTCAGTAACCAACAGATCTATAAACCCAAGACCTCGGAGCAGAAAGGTGCAGTCTGATCTGCCAGTGGTTAAAGATCTTACTCAGCATGCGCTGCCACCAGTCATTGGCATGCAAGAGTTGTGACATTGTTTTGGAGGAGCTAAACAACGTTTGTGCATCATCATAAAAGAAATGGTCACTGAGAAAAAATGCATTTAGGGACTATTAATGGAATGAGCTTATGAATGGAATTTCCTTAAAGCGAATGTGGATACTACAACATGGAAACTATTTCTTAAGCAAAGGAAAAAGAAAGGCTTCAATGAAAGACTCCACCTCAATAAATGCTTAGCTCAAAAGAACATCTATTTCTAGGGGCAGGAAAAAAATATTACTAAGTAAAGGAATACACAAATACATCAGATAGTGTAGAAACAAAGTGCGAAAGGTGCCAGACCACGTAAATGATGTAGAAATGAACAACATTTTCAGCTTTAAGCGTAATCTGAGAGCACATTAAAAAGTGAGATCCACATACAATGGAGACAGATAAAAGTATTAATCACAGAATGTTAGGGGTCAGAAGGGACCTCAAAGATTATCAATCCTTCTGCCAGGGCAGGATCACCTAGATTAGGTCGCACAGGTGATTTCATGTGGTTCCAGAACCAAAATAATCACTTCAGTTTTCAATAAGGACAAAAATACAAGTCATCCATCATTAACTCGTTACCTTTTTCTACATCCTTATTGTGTTATTTTTTAAATCAAGGAAATACAGTATGTCACATCCAGCCAGATTTCAGTAATCAATGACATTGGGCCACAGATGAAATAACCACTGAAACTGCAGAGAATGGGGAGCAGTATAAAAATTAGAAACATGACAAAAACGCTCCACAGGAGATAGCAACAGATGGCGGAAAGAAGGTCGTATCATATTCAACAGAGGTCACTAATCGCTTGTGTAAACAATTTTAATATTTTCCATTAACCACTGGAACCAAAGTTTGAATATATTAATAAAAATCTGCTGGGAAAAAAAACCCCCAAGACAATACACTGGAAGAACTGAGTGACTCTGAAGACCAGACTAATAGGAGCAAGGTGAAAAAAAGTAGAGCAAAATGTAAGGAATGTGAACTTGAATATTAATGACTAAAAGTTCAGGTATATGCTGAGTATTTGTCATGGAGAGGGCACTATGATTAAAACTTCAATAAACCATGTAAGAAAATGACCAACAGCCAAAACCATGATGCAGCCATGAAAAAAGCAAACATGTCTGTAGGATATTTTAGTCTGAACATTTTTCAGAAAGAGAGAGAGGTTTCAATGCTATTGTAAATATTATTCTTGATGTCCTACAACTACTTCTTCCAGCTTTTTTTTAATATGTATTCAGAGAGGATCAACTCTAATCTTAACAGGTCACTCAAGGGAACAGTATGTGAGAGGAAGCTAATGAAATCTGGCTGGATTACTTTAAGAAATGAGACAGAGGAGCGTTCTCTATAAGCTGATCAGAGGCTAATACCAATTAAAAAAAGACACCAACGATTTATATATTTACTTATTTACTTAAGTGTTTTGAACACTCATGCCAAAGATGACAGAAAAGTATTCTTGACAGAGAAAACACGCAGACTTGCTCTATTCTCACAAAGACATATAAAGGCCATTTCAAAACCAAAAACTAAGGGGCTACAGAGTGGCTAAAAACTTCAGTTCACAAATTAAAAAGGAATGTAGGGTGTTTTCTCCTAGTGCAAAGTCAGAGCAGCTTGATGATCTGTAAATACTTTTAACTGTGTATGATTTGGTAGACCTTTCCTCTTCATGTAAATTAAAATAAAGGCAGAATTCCTAGTATCTTTATTAGCTATGATTTTCTAATTCCTGTTTCACAATGGGCTACCAGCTGACAAGAACAAAGAAAGTTGTGGGCCAGCTCACTCTTAAATTAAAACTTGATAGGAATTAATTTGCCAGTTATTGACTGGTTGCTAACATAGTTTTTAAAGGAAAGTGATGGAGAAAATGCGCCTCAATGCTCATAATTATTCACATTTTTATAGATTTTTAAAAATTATTTTAAACTTCTATCTATGCCTTTTGATATATTGATTAAAGTCACTCCTGCCAGTATTTGAGGATCTGACAGAAATAAGACCGTCGTCTTGAAAATATTTTACTGATTCCTTGGACAAAACCAAAAGATTCCCCTTTTCACACTTCTTAGCTACAGAAAACTGGAAGGTTAAATCAGTCTATTCTAAATCACTAATGCAAATTTCAGAATAGCTTTCAGGCTCAAGTGTCATCAATTCACACTGAACTCTTCAACTTCTATCTAGAGCTAAACAAAACCATTTGTATGTGCACCCCAGGGCCTGGCAGAACTAAAGAGATAGAGAAGAAATGATCTTATCTACAATCTACAATCAAAATACGCCAACCAGCAGGAGTTTGCACTTTGTATTTCTGGCAAAAAGACAAAAATCAAAGCAAACCTCTATTCTGCTGTACCTTCAGCAGCTTGGCTTCATAGTTGGACACGGTTCTATGCAGGAGCGCTGTTTCAGTTTGCTCAGTCATGAATAAAAGCTAGGCACAGCTTTTTCCAGATGCAAATACCAGCTTCTGGAACACAGTCCCACTGGGCACGTAGCCAAGATGCAAGCTGCACACTTTCAGAAAGAGATGTCTTTGCTCAAAGCTCTGTTAACTGCAAGCCTCGTAGCATCCAGGACAGTATGAACAGTTGCCCTGGTTTCACTGGGATAGAATCATATAATCAATTTTCTATTCAGGAAAGCTGCATTTTTGAGAAGATTGCAGCACCCGACTCAGTAAGAATAAAGTTGATCAGATACTTTGTTTTCATTTGTGGCCAGCCATGGTAAGTGGATCTCCAGAGCCATCAAGACCTTCAGCAGATTTGACTTAGCCAGGTGCTGAAGCCAGGGCAGCCGACCCACACTAGCCAACAGAAGTATTCCACACCATAAATGTCATGCTTACTATAAATTGAAAAGTTTGCTAGGGACGGTCCCTTTTTCTTCAGTGGGCACCAGCCCTGGAGGGTCTGATCCGTCATTCTGCTCCCGAGACTGACTCTCCTTTGCTGTGACCATTGCACTTTTTCTGGAGCTGTGGTGCTTGCAGTGCCCAACATCAAGCATTCACTACTGGGAGCGCGCAGCTCACGACCACTACATGGGACGAGTATAACTTTATGTTAGTATAAGTATGGGGGACACACACACATTATTATTATTTTGTGAAATCTGTTTCCATTTCAGCCTACACGGCTCCTTTTTTCCCCAACTCTCCATTTTGGGGGTAGAGAGTGGGGTGTCACTGGGTGATAGAACAGCTAATTAAACAGACAACAGTATATACTTATAAATCTCCTGCCTATATACAAGGGTATGTATCTCCTGTCACAAATACTGTTTCTGGAGGAGCTCAAAATCACTTGCAGCCAGAGTATTAATGCAGATGAACCAGCCCACCCTTTACATTTACATCACATGCAGTTATATAGACTTAAAAGAGCCCATACTTAAGAAAATATTTAAATATTTGTGTTAAGACAGTTTACAACTACTAGTAATATTGATAAACTGTAAAGCCTCGCCTCATAGTATGTTGTGAGGATAATACAGGAACACGTATCACAAAAATGGCAGGATTGATATTCAGATGCTATGAGTTGTCCCAGCTCTAATCAGTCCAGATGAAGACCTTACCAGTGAACACTGAGGAACTAGGGAAGAGAGAAAAAATGCTGAAAGATTTGTATTATAAAGAATCACTTGTAGGAAACAAGAAAAGACTGCTGCGTTTGCAGAGTCAAAAATAAAACCTGTCAGCTATTCGTGCTATATATTTTATGATGATAAATACAGGAAATTTTCTAATGTGATTGATCTTAAAGCTTCCAAAAGCTCTGGAAAATAGCATGCACCACTCAGGTAACTGTATTTTTTTAACATGCAAGGAATAACAAAATTGCAGTGAAACATAGACATAGAAATGACGCCCTAGTCACTCACTGAACTTCATATTCTACAGCCTGATAAGGCTTTGAAAGCATTTTCGAAATACTACTTCAGAAATTATGCAAATCCTTACTAAGGTCTCAAGCATTTAAGTAGCCATATAATTAAGATGATGTGGTGTATATAATTACTTAGAAATAGCTACTTTGTTGATGGTATTTTTAATGGGTCTTTTTCTTAATAAGAAACAAATATGCCACCAATCTATTCATAGGAAGATCACAAGAAATACTCCTTTATATTCTGTCATTACTTGTACAATAATGGGTTCAATATATTTTTGCGTTTTAATGATGAATCGGCAGCTATTTTTAGGACAATTAGGGTTAAGACAAACAAAAGCATTCTGCATTTAACCATCTGATTTTAGTCTAAGAAATTCAACAGCCATTTCCTAGCATGTACCTATACTTTCAGTAGTAAAATAAAGGAAAATATTTGTGTTTGATTTACAAGTAGATTATGTTCTCCTGTTCTGTAGAATTAATAACGAGAGCTACACAGACATCAGAAACTCATTTCTAAAACCTTCTGACTGCTCATCATACAGTAAATCAATAATACATCAAAGAGAAAACTATACATTTGGAGTGAAAAAAGTTACTTTATAGCAGTGATGTGTATTAAAGTATCGGTGATTCTTCATCTCAAAATACATCTATTGTTAGGCATTCACTGAAAATGTCTCAAATGGTATTATTCATTCTTGCTTTGTCTGCAGAGGAGAGAAATAGTGCAGCAAATATACCAGCTAAGAATTTTTAAACGTAAGCTTGGTCAGAGGTTTGAATAGCCAGACTGACATCATGAATTACTGAAAGCAAAGTTTGAAATTGTAGTAACTAGGCAACGTAACGTGGTAACAGGGACGAGACCCCATGTCTTTCAAAGTAAAAGGGACTCTCCTGTTGATCTCAGTTAATCTAGAATCAGCCTCGTGTCTCATTCTTTTCAAAAAAGAGTTAGATCCAAAAAGGAACTGAGTCATTGCATCATTTACTGCTGTAATAACTCGCTTTGATGTAGTCAGTGCCCAAAATAGAATCCAAAATACTGTATTAGCAACTTGGATTTCTGAAGCAAACAAAAGCCTGAAGTCAGAGTAAGAACATGCATAGCAAAAAACGTTTTTCAAACAACCAGCATGTTAAGCAGAAAACTGCACACGGCTTTGCTGATTAAAAGACATTGAAGAGCAATGGTCTCAAATGAAACAGGATCCCATTTAATTGTAGGTGACCCTCCAGCACCTGAACCCCTCCCTTTTCCTTAAACGAACATCTCTTCCTTTTAGAAGGGGTTCTGAGCAAACAGGTGGCTGTGTGAAGAGGAAAACTGGGACAGCCTTCTCAACTTTAGGGGAATGCTCTAGACGAGAGGCTTCCACACAAAAAAATCCTCATACACTTCAATATTGTAGTATATCTTTGGGTAAAGGCAGGTACCACGAAGGACAAAAGTCAAGATTAGAGTTTGAAATCTAGGGGGGCGGGAGGGCTGAGAGGAAAATTCTATAAACACAAAGTTCTGCACTTAGCAAGAAATAATCAACTGCACAGAAAACACATTGTAATAAAGTTGCAGAAAAGAAACCAATACATAGAGTGGATCACAGGCAGAGCATGCCACCAAGTTCATGTGGTTCAAAAGGCATACATCCTACTGGGGCGCATAATGAGAATTGGTGTCACCAAGACAACACTGAGAAGTTATGGAAATATGAACAGGAGCTAGAATAGTGCAAGAATGAAAGGTCATGTTTTAGAACTCTGATTAAAAAAGTGAAATATTCCATGGTTTTAGTAAAAAAAATAAGACTGAACAAAAACATAGTACCAGTATTAGTTCATGTAAAAACATGCTGCAAAAAGAAAGGGAGCGCTGTCCTTCCTATTCACTTTGAATAAGATGGCTAACTTGCAGAAAAAGGGATTTAATCTAGATATTTGGAAAGATAGTTAAGGATTAGACTAGACTACCTGAGGAACGAGCCAAATCTGTGTGTAAGGCTTTAGGAACATGTTAGGCAAACATCCATTGTTTCTGTAATAGCTTATTGCGCCTTGAGGCAGGAGGATGACGGAGAATACATCTTAACATGATGATCACCTCTGTTGGTTCTTTCTTTTTGGAGGTAGGTTACATGTATAGCTTTGACATCTACGGGACATCAACCAACAAGCAGCGAGGTTTAGTTAAGTCAAGCAACGCCTATAAATAGTGCAAGTCCCGTAGTTATCAGCTCTCTCATCTTCGTTCCTGAAATTTAACACGGTTACCTTGTCTTCACCAGTACGAGAGCCCAACCAGTGGGGTTTGTGTGTAACTGGTACAAGGGTTTAGCAGGCTATAACGACGGCCCTCACGGAGACTTGGCTGCACTGCCGAAGCGAAAACAACACGCAAAGGAAACACATCGAGGAGTTCTCCGTGGGCCGTCTCAGCGTTACACCAACACTCACAGAAACCCGTTCCTGTTGCCTGAAGTCAAGCTGAAGAATTCATTTATTAACCCCAAAGTCATTCACATCACACGAGCGAGCAGAGGAGTCCCTGCGCCCCAGCCCAGCTCGCCGAGGCCGCGGAGCCCCCCGGGCAGGTCCCGCCGAGAGCCCCGCTCGGCTCCGGGACCCCCGGGACCCCCAGGACCCCCGACACC
>WEIS01048011.1:2919-16540 GCA_013389965.1 Todus mexicanus
CCAGAACGTGCCAGCACATCTCAGCAAACTCGTGCATTAGAAATAATCCTGCTGCAGTTCAGTTGTGTAGGGCACACGGATGGGTTTAAATTCGTGAAACTCTTAAACCGATGGAGATCTGCAAACGTGGCAGAGCCCGTTCTGGCTTTTATACCAAGCGTGGGTTCCTCATCTCTGCAATACATAGCTAGGGCGAGGTTATCTTCCTCATTTACACTGGAAATGGTGGGTTTGCACTAGCTCAGAGGAGATGGAAGAGCAAATAATGACGGACTCACGGTCTGAGCCCTTGTTCTGCCGAGGTGTTGTGTGGTGTGTGGTGATGCTTGAGACCTCTGGCCCTTGGTTGTTTGAATGTTTAGAGTATGTGGTAAAAATACAGACTTAGTGGAAGATCTGTATGTATAAAGCTTTCATTATTGACCATTCCTCAGCTTTTTGGACAACAATTTAAATGTAGAACAGAGCATGTCCTACCTGAAGTAATACATTGAAAATGTCTACTGTAGAACATGGTGGACTTGGCAGAGCTAGGTTAACGGCTGGACTTGACGATCTTAAAGATCTTTCCCAACCTAAATGGTTCTATGATTCTATGGTTCTATTCTGCTAATGAAGTTATTAAAACTCCAGGGGTTTTGCAACATGGCTCATTAAAGTCCTAATATTTGAAAGCTGCTGAGAACAGTAGACATTTCTCTGAGCAGGGCCATCTTTTGCTCTGAAGTTTTATGATCTAGAGGAAATCTGTACTGTATCCGGCGTCGATACACGACCAATACAATCAACTCATAAGTGGCTCCACATGCATTCTCTTAATTGTTAGCTGTCGTATTGAGATGAAATTGGGCATTAAATTAAAGTTAAAGAGAGATTAAATTGTGACCTGAGGTGGTGTAAAGTCGTGTAAGCACTTAAATTTAACACCCCTTGCTTTTGCGGAATAAAAGAACTCGCGTTGGTTCGTTTGTAGAATTCCGTTTCTTCTTCTTCGTATAGGTTATGAAAATGTAAAAATAACTTGTGAGTGGGTGTGGTCTGCGTTGGCACATTCAAAGGCAGAGCAAAAGGAAAAGCTTTAGGGTGCAGAAAGCTTTCCCATGACTCTCTAGCTGCTTCTGCAATGCTCCCATCTGTCCCCGGGTAGCGATCAGGGAATTGCCTTAGAAAATCCTCTGTGCACAGCTGGGCATCTTGGGTTTTGTGGATCTTAGATCCTGAATTTCACTCATTCTTTTTGAATGTCATGGGGAATGTTTGTTTTCTTTGACTTTGTGGATGGACATCTTTTTTTCTTGTTGTTTTTCTCATTGCTTTTGGTCCTTTAACAGGAGCGATCGTGATCTCCAGTGCAGGCGCTGAGAAAGGCGGGTGGGTGAGTGGTGGGCAACAGATCCACTCTTCTCACGAGTCAATAATGATAGGACAAGAAGGAATGGCCTGAAGCTCCACCGGGGGAGGTTTAGGCTGGACGTTAGAAAGAATTGTTTCTCTGCAAGAGTTGCCCAGCAGTGGCACGGGCTGCCCAGGGAGGGGGTTGAGTCGCCATCCCTTGAAGTGTTTAAAGGGTGTAGAGATGAAGTGCTCAGGGATATGTCTTAGGGGTGATAAAGATGAGAGTTAAAGGTTGGACTGGATGATCTTTAAGGTGTTTTCCAACCTAGGTGATACTGTGATATAGGCTGGGCTTTGGGAGCTGCAGCATCTGGGAGAGGCTGCAGATCACAGCCCCCATTTCCCACTGAATTTGCAGCCGAAGTGAGACCAGCAGCTCTTGTCTCCCTTAGCAGCAGGACATTGCCAAGCAGCTAATTGGCAGCATCTTGTTTCTCTGGGAGACCCTGACTTCTGACTCCCACCAATTCCCTGGCAATACATGTAACCTCCAATTGGAAGAATAGAGCTGCAGCCTAAAATCTTGCTGGTCTTTGTGTTACTTACCTAAACATTTGGTTTATTTTGTTCTTGTTTGTGCTACCATGTTGCCAGCTCTGCTTGCTATGTTCCTCCTCTCTGTATTTGGTTATTTCTCCATAGCTGGACTCTTATTATCTTACAGATCTTTTCCAACTTAAGCAATTCTGATGCTCTCTCGCAGTCCCCATCCAGATGGGATTTCCAGTGGCAACTGGGAAGATGGTAACATGCACCTAGTCAAAGCCCTTAAGTCTTTTGGGGAATCCTGGTAGGTCTTCTGTCCATAAGGCTTGATTTTCCTTAATGAATATACAAATGGGATGGTCTCAAACATGGGAACAGGAGGACTGAGCAATGCGTAGGCTGTGCCTGGGTGAAAGTGGCAGCTGAAGATCCAACCCATTATATTATCTGTTCTTTTGAGGCTGAAAATAGTGTTGATGTGAAATACGGCATAAAATTAAATGATGAAAACACAGAGCGAAGTCTGGTCTTTTAAGTATTGTCAGGCAGAGAACTGGACAAACTAGACATGTTTGATAGCTTGCGTGAGACAAAAGGCTGAAGCAGAGTCTGCTCTGGAATAGATCTTGAAGGTTTCTGGCTCCTTGTCCAGTGCCCAGCTCATTAGACCGTGTTTCCTCACCACTTCAAATGAGCAGCTCTACATTTTGCTCATTTTAAACCCTTTTGTTCCTATCGCTCTATTTCTTATTTATAAGAATGTTAAATTAAGCATTTGCCTTAAATGAAATCATCGAAGTCTGTGATAGACTCTTCATTTCCGCAAATATTATAAAATAAACCTTGTCGCATAAACAATTACAACAAAGAGCAAATTCAGGCGTATGTGAGACGTTGAGCAGTCAACCTTTGCAGTGAAATGCAATTGTATTCATAGAAAAATAAAGGCTGAAATTAGATAATTAAAATCCATATCCAATAAGGGCTGATAGCTAAAAGCTCCATGAGATCAGCTCTCAACCTGTAGACCCACGGAGAAGATGATACAATGCCTCTCACAGCGAAAGCCTCCCACAAATGGGCATGAGCTCTAGGCGTGAATTACTGTAATTACAATTCATTTAGGAAAATTAGGCTGCACATTACTCATAGATTTGAAAGTGGTATGGGCGTTGGAAGAGAAAAGGTGGTGATCCCTCTGCTCAAGAGACGGTAGAAGGTTCTCAGAGTCAGGCGGTGGCATCCCCAGGATAACTCCTGACCATCAGAGCTTGACAGAGGGCTCCAGCATGAGAACCTGGCTTCAACTGCCATGAGATTACTCAAGATTTAGATAATTTATTTCAGCTTCTGACTCAGATCCTGGCTGATCTGTACTTTGTGCATATCCATGAGCTTGCAGGGTTGGAAATTTGAGCAAAATGGGATCAGTTTATGCGAAGTTAAGATGGTAGTGGGTGACGTGTATTTGTTCACTTCTGTTGATCGTGTTTTCACTGGATCTAAACGCACTTGATCCATCCTCCATGTAATTGCAATTGTACACTGTTTATTTTCTTGCTCTTAGTTGGTTTCTATAGCCTTTGCTAAAGGTATTTTTTTTCCTTTCCACCCGAAGACTGAATTCCATGCTCTTTTCGTAGAGGTTTCGAGGTTAAATGCTCCAATATTTCTATAGCTATTTCTGGGCTTGGAGTAAAGATTTTCTCTGCTATTTCCTCACCGACCTTTTTACAGATTGAAATGACTTTGGAGCTCCCTGTTATGTTTGCAAAAGACTTCTACGTTTCACCCCACTGTAGTGGCATATTATAAATATTTCCTTTGATGTCTGTCTTTACTCCATTCCCTCCCACCCTCTCCTTTCCCAGAATGACGCACTGTTCCCTTTCTTTTTTTCTTCGGCGGCTTATCAGCAGCCCAAAGCTAGGAGGTGGTTCCTTTTAGCATGTCAATAAAGCAACACTTTTTTCCAGTAAGTAGCTGGGGCTGGCATTAGATGCCAGAAACTCTCTTCTACACAATGATGAGTTCAAGTCCTGCATTGTGCGGAAGGTTTTTTTTTTCCTTTCATGGAAGGAAAGGTGATCAGTCTGCAATTAGTCCTCTCCTTCCCCACTCCTTTGTAATTCCATCTTTGCCAGTTTCTTGTCTCCCAGGAGCAAAGGCGAAGGTAACTTTTTGGGGAATCCATTTACTCTGCCTGTCCTCCCATCATCCAGCTCTGCATAAAATGACCCTGTCCTCCAGCTGACGGTAAACGATGTGGCATTAGAGCAATATTTGGAAAAGATGTGCCTGGAGTTCACTATTCTGGTCAGACGAGCGGGGAACATGCTTTTGCATTTTAATTTGAAATTCAGTGAATATTTTGAATGCCACAGCATGTCTGTAACATTATTTAAAAGATCCCGTGCGCTCAGGCGTGTAATGATTGGCATTGGCTGTAACTTGATGCAATGTTGCACTGTTTTAATTCTTTTCGGGGCAGTGTTATCTTTGATCACTTCGTATTCACTGGAAAAATCCCACAATTGCAATCCCACATTATGTTTCAGCGAGGATGCCAAGTTCTCTATGGTACGCAGCTATTCAAGGCACTTTGTCCACCCTCGGGCTGCTCATTAAAGTGATGGCAGTTTCTATTTTAATGAATAAGGTAGAGCACAAATTCCCAACTTCATTCATAGACCTTGAATGGGAAAAAGGAGCGGGTTCTTTTTTCAGTCCCCAACTTCTTTGTTTTCTTGGAAATTGTGTAAATGCGTTCATAACCACGGCCACGGCTCCGTGCGCATGCAGAAACCATCCGCGTTACAAGCCTTTCACTTAGCTCCACGGTTCGTACTATTAAAACTTCATTCTGCGACCAACATCCCCCGTCCCAGATTTCGTTTCTAGACACAGCTACACGTCCATATTGCGAGAGGTAAGAGTAGGAAGATGTCTGACAAGAGAGACTTGTTTCCTCCTTTTAATTCTCTGGGTTTTTTCCCTCGCTAATCGTCAGTACTGTGCCAGAAAGCCTTTCCGTACAAAAATAACATTCCTCGCTTGCAGCGACTGCCATTTCAAAGGCTGCACTTGCCCATAGTTACACAGCAGGAGCATGAAAGCTGCTGCGCATTTCCTCTCGGGTTAAAATATAGCACTTTAAGGTAAACCATGAACTAAGTGCAGCGCTGAAGTGCTGCCCAAGTGCGAACGGTCGGTGTCAGGGACGGAGGCAGAGTTCCCCGCTCGCGCTCTTGCCTATTATCTGCGTGCCATTCAAAACTAACGGCCTGGGCGCCTTCTTTTGATCGCTGTTACTCCTTGGTTTGCCGTGAAAAACTCTTTTCTTTTTTTCTCTGCCTGCTACCCAAAGGTTGGGAATAGCCATGGCTGCCAAGTGGAGGTTTTTGAAGGTGGTGCTGAGCTGCTCCTCGAAACTGGGTTAAGGAGCACATGGATTTTGTGCTGTGCCCGCATTTGTTCTTATCCCCCCTGCAAGCCAGGAGAGATGTTTTGGGGTGCCCGTAGGTGTCCCAGGTGATAACAACTGGGGGGATGCACTGATCTGCAGCACTGCCACGACCACTGGGCTCACCCCTTGGGTATCACTCTGATGGTGGAGGTTTTGCTTTGGACTCTTCTGCAGCTTGCGCTCAAACTCCAGCAAAGAGCAGCAAACAGCTACTGAAGGCCATTTCCAAGCTTCCAGCATTCTGGTAATGTGCCCTTTGCACTTCCCTGAGTTCAGGCAATCCTCATTTGTCTTTTCCACAAGGCCAAGGTATGGGGCAGCTGCAGACCGACCAAGAGGACTCTGCCTCCATCCGTCTCTTCCCGCAACTCCTTGGACTAGATCCATCTTTTCTGCAAAGATTTTGGCTTTAGCTGGGAGGTGCAAGTTTCTTTTTGCTTAGCGCACGATGATTTTTACCCAGTTGTATAAAATCAGAAAACCAGGCGCCTTTCCTTTTCTTCCTTGAGTAAAATTGAAGATAAATATTGACATAAAAGAACGGTTTGCTACTTAATAGCATTAAATAATGACACGTAGTTGCGGGAGACTAAGGAATTACTTTAATGCTATTTTCATTTGCATATGTTCCTTCAAAATCCTCTTGCTGAAGCATACAGTTTCAGGGGAGAAGCTGAAACACTTAATCATTTCATAAAAGCAGCTCTTGCCATGTATTTGTTATTGTCATGGGTTTTACACGCCAGAGAATCTTTGTGGGACACAAAGGGAAAAGTCCTACCTCTTTCTGGCTACAATAAAACACTTTTACTCCTTGGAAGTCTTCACCTTTATCAGTGGGACTTGGGGCTCCCCAGATGAGGGAGTTGGTCTCAACTTGGTAGGTAAATGGTCTCAAGTCGGTGGGTAAATCCCACCGCATCATTGTGTTTCGGTAGAAACCATATTTGAGTGGAAAATGTGATTTGTGGTAGCAACTGGAAGTAGGGACGTAGACGCTTGAGTCAGAAATGTTAAATTTCGTGGAGATGTGGACGTAGAATTCAGTTTCCACTCATGGTTTTCACCAGTTCACAGGTTTCTCTACTGCACAAAACAGTATTTCCTTCAAACACAGCTTCAACCATCTGTTTTGTGCTTTGTAATTTGGGGTGAATAGCAGTTGCTGTGAACTCAGATTGGCCAATACCACTATAATGTCATTTGCACAGTTACATTTTTCTCCAAAAGTGCTAGTTTCCATTATTCTTTACCTTATATTACTAGAACTTAATACACTTGGGCTGTGCAAAGCTGATACCCCTGGGGAGTGTGATCTCCCTGGACTTCTGCATTGGGCAAGTCATTCCCAACAGGACAGGTCAAATAAATGGTCTCCTTCCCTCTCCCCATCTGCAGAGGCTGAGGTTTGCCTCCCAAGGCTCCCAGCTGCACAGAATAGAGTTTTTTACTAAAACTTGCTGGTTTGGGAAGATCAGTGGCTGTTTCTGGGGAGGGAGCATCATCCCTGTTGAGCCTGGCTTGCAGGAGATGTGTCCCAAGTGAGCCAGGCTCACTGCAGAGCCTGCACGGGAAGTTTTGGCTCTCCCCGGAGAGATTCCCTGGGATGAATCGTTACGACTGGCTCAGCTTCAAACCTACTGAAATTAAAAATTAAATAAAAGGTTGGTTGTTTTGTTTTGCTGGTTTTGTGTTGTTTTTTTCCTTAACTGGCAGCTCTGTGAATTCAACAGAGAAAGCCACTCGGTGGCCTTTTTGCCTCCAGCATCCTCAGCACAAAGATTTAGTGTTTGGAATTTTAAATTATGATTTGAAGATTTTTCCATGTACCACAACAGAAATCGCTCGCTCTTCTAGGGCTGCGGGAGCTGCAAGAAAACCCAGAGCAAAAGCGGGAGGGTTAAACAAACAAACAACACGTGAGCCTAGAGAACTTGAGCTTCTTAAAGAGTGAAACCATCAGCGTCACAAGGACTGCGGTCTTAGCAGTATATGACCCCCAACACACAAGAGAAGGAGATCATTGAATTAAAAAAAGAGCCATTTTCTAGAAGGTAATTGCACCTTCAGGGCAAATAAATACCTTCTTGCTGCTTGGATTCGTAGCGTTCCTTCCCATGACTGAAGCATCACGAATAATTATGCTAAAAGACACTTAAGCTAGTAGAGAAAACACATCTCGCGTTTTATGATGCTCTTGCTGGGCTTCTCCCATAACGCGAGAGAAATTATATTAACCCCGGTGCTCCGTCGGGGTAGAATTACAGCCCCGTGTTGATCGAAACTGCCTTGTGCTGCTTTCCTCACTTTTTATAGCCCTATTAATGGTTTTCAAAAATCGTGGGCTAAAGTAGTACTAAAATGTCTTGGCAATGTACAGTTGCTCAATCTTTTTACTGCGGGATTACGTTATACCTTGTTTCTATTTGCTTTTGATTGCCTGCTTGGCCTAGATTCTCCGCAACCATTTGGTACGACTGAATAATTTTTAGTTGTACTTTCTCGCCATGCTTTATGCTAATCTGCGGATGTTTTGCAGCCCCAGCCTCGCCAGGCAGTGCCGCAGCCTACGCTCTTTTATCCTTTACTGGGTTTTTAAACGGGTATTTTATTGCCTGTCATTACCATTCATGGTGGCTTTATGGAGTGTGCTCGTCCCTCTCGCGCTCGCCCGGTGCTGCGGCTGCCGCTCGCTCCTCACCGTGGCTCCCGCTGCCTTTGTTCTGCCATGGAGACCGGCCCC
This sequence comes from Todus mexicanus, assembly GCA_013389965.1. Taxonomy (NCBI): domain Eukaryota; kingdom Metazoa; phylum Chordata; class Aves; order Coraciiformes; family Todidae; genus Todus; species Todus mexicanus. The sequence continues at coordinate 11,010 of WEIS01048011.1, forward strand.
TCAAGCACAAGTTTTATATCGTCCCTTCTGCCTCGAGTGCCTCGGATATCCCCTTTTACTGGAGCTGCCGGAGCTCGCAGATGGGCGAGTGTAATTCCAGCTCCTGGTTTAAATGGGATGGTGGTGGGTTTTTTCCAGATATTGCTGGCTGCTTCATGGGGTAAATGTTAAGTACAAAATGCATAATGCATTCTGCTTCGGGAGTTCTGATATCTCTCAAGCGTTTTTCTCTTATGCTAATGCATATTTGAAGGAATTTGCCATGTTGCATTCGAATGACATAATTCAATTAATAATTCTTTATTAAGAACACATTGCATTTCTCATACGCTGCTTATAAACATTTCTCAGCTTTGTTTAGTAGCGAGTAAAAATCAAACCTGCATTTCCTCAAAACTTTGGGGGCTTGTGTAAAGTAGAACTCAACTCTAGTGAAAATGATTGTGGCTTCAAGGAGATTCTTACCACTCAACGCCCACCTACTGTCATCTTCTTTAATAAGTGTGCAACTTTGGGTACTTTCTTCTAGTTGGAGATGCCTTGGGTTAAATCAAGTCATTAGGAAAATATTGCAGCTGTATCGAAATAGGGATTTGTCTGTTTAACTTGCTGAGAAACAAATCAACATCTTTTTTATTAATGCCGATAGGACCTAATGCCACACTCCGAGCCCACAGACTTGTCCATGGGACCTTTGCCTCTGGTCACAGGACACAGGGAGGTGCCAGGTCAGGCCAACAGGCAGAAAACAGGTTGATTTTGCCTGCATGCATCACTTTTTCAGTGCTAATGTCCTTCTGCCCATGAAGGTCTGAGATCATGGAAAGGAGAGGAGGCTGGAGATTTACTGGTTTGGAGTTGGACTTGAGCAGAGGTATTTCTATATGGATACGAATATGCATAAATCCTTAGCCTGACTACTCAGCAAAAGGAAAATGAGTAGTTTCCTATAAGCTGTTTCTGTTGCTGTTTCTAAAGTAAATAAATCACTCTCTCTGCGCTTTTTTTGATGAGGTGATTCGCATCTTTAAAATGCAGCGTTCTTTTAAAGCGAGCCGACGTGTTGGACGGGGCAAGTGGAAACCTCGATTAGCTGCAGTGGCAGTTACCCAACAAGTGAGCTCCCCTGTGCTGTAGAGACAGACATTTTCAAAAGCCTGCCTTGAAAGCTGCCTTCAGGGGGAGCTGAGTGCTCCACACCTCCCAGGATTGGCCCTGAACTACTTATCTCTATGAGCTTTCCATTATTCATTCGACAAATGGAACTGGTTGTAATGTAAATTATAGAATGAATCTTTCTATGGCTTAAGATCCTGTAACTTAAACCTCCTAGGCTGCTTATCTGCCTTCTGCCACCTACCTACAGTTTATCCAGTGCACTTGGCATTCTTGATTGTTCCTCGCATATAAATTTCAATCATACCCACAGGGTACCTCCAGTCCATAATAGCTTGCATTGTGAGCAATTTAGCGAGAGAACCATTCTGCCCAAACACTGAGTGAGATGTTTGCTATTGGGAAAAGCCAAACCCCTTGGGAAGCGCCGTGCGTATTCCTCACGTAACGCTGTAATAAGGCAATTGTATTGAAATTAAAATGGAGATTGAGAGATTTATCTCCCTTTTCAGTCACACGGTATCATGGAGTTGTCCCGGAGCCTCGAAGCAAAGCAATCCCACGTATGCAAAACCAGCTGTCTCGGAAAGTCGGGCTGATTGGTTAATGATGGCTTGATACCTTCTACAAAAGTCATTAAAATTCTTCCTTATCTCAACAGAATAACTTTGCACTGTAATAATCTTATTATAGCCCAGTTGTTCTATTCCTCTGGCAGCCAGGTTACGCACAGCGCCCGCATCTGTGATTCCGTGCCTGCCTTTATCCCACACGGTGCACGGCCCCAAGCCAGCCCTTCGCATGAGGAACTCCTCCAAAATACTGTAGATGCTGCTGCAGAACCTCATCTGTCCCAGGGAGAAGTGAAAAATGGTCACTGGTGGTACACATGCATTAACTGTAGATCTCAGAAAAACCCCGCGTGGAGTGCGTTAACTGGAGACCTGAGCAATGGGGAAAGGGAGTCCTTGTGGTAGTGGTGTTGTACAAGAGAGGTAGCAGCAAACTCTGTCCTCTGTCTGAACTCATTTTCTGTCCTTGCCATAAGGGGATAAGAAGGAACATGGAGAAGACCGTGATGTATTCTGGAAATGAGGCCTGTGCCAGTAGGGGGAAAGTGGAGTGAGTCTTGAAAGCCCAATGGTCTGTGGGAAGGTGGAAGGAAGTGACAAAGGTGCCATTTGTACGACATCAGCCAGGACTGTGGTTTGGAGCAGTCCTTAAAATATGCCAGGCAGACATGGTCTTTTTTAGTGAATCCTGAGAAGGTTTGACATTTTGATTGCCTTTATATCTATGTCATTTTTAATTAGAAAAACCCAAACACTTCAAAGCAACAAAACAATTACCCGTGCGATCTACCATCTCATCGTACCTTGTAGCAGCACAGTCACAAATGGAGCAGTCTCTTTGGAGACACCACAGAGGGGCATCACAGCAGGAACCCTTTCAGGACATTGTAGGCAAAGGGAGTATCACAAAAGTCTTCTCAGGAACCTACAAGATGTATTGAGTGGTTCCTACCAGTATTAGAAAGCGGCAAGAAGGATTATGCTTAAAATCTATTGCAAGTGATTTCCTTTAATAAAGTTAAGGAGATTTCTCTCTGTAATACTCATCATGTTCCTCCTAAAGTTCATTCTGTTCTCATCCTCACTAGTGTTTCCATCAAGCCTTTCTAATATTTATGAGGTAAGAGAGTTTGGGCCTCAGATGTGCAGGAGAGCGTTGTAGGGAGGAAAGCCTGCTTGTCTGGGGAGGTGATCATGGAGTGCTGGTGTGTCCTGCTGGTGGGACCACAGGAGAAGAGTGTGGTGTAGGTATTTGCCAGTTCAGCAAACAAACAGAAGTGTGGTTAACATCTTTTAATTGTCCTTTCCACCCTGCTCTGAAAATGTTTTTTCACCAAAATGCCGAACAAAGCAAAACAAAATCCGAAATACTTTTTCGGGTCAAAACTGGGAGTAGTTCACAGTTAACTAAGATGTCTGAATTTCTGACAACTGCCAAAATCAAAGAGAGGTCGTTTCAGGGAATGATGGTAGTGGTTTCCTTTTTGCCAGCAGTCTTTGATGGGAAGCTCTCCCATGGCAAGAACTGGCTCATAGAAAGGCCTCTAAGTTAGGACTCTTTCTTGAGAAATCCGAAATTATGACTCAAGCAGCTTGATGAGCTGAATTTGAACCACTCTTAGGTCAGAGCCCTCAGGAGAAAGCTCTGGAACATTTCTGGGCTGGACAGTCTGTCCTGTGGGGTCCCACATTGTAGGAAATACTCTGAGAAAATACTGTGAAGAAAGTGTGGGTGGCTTTATGGTGTGGTGGTACCACATTTGTCTAGGAGAAACCTGAAGGCTTGTCTCTGTCCAAATAGATAGAGATTAAATGTTCATGGAGGCTGAGGAGATGTCTCCAAAAGTCTGTGATGTGCTCTACCCTCATCCCTTCTACCATCAGTCCTCTCACTTAAGCCAAAAGAGCCTTTCTCTGTCTTGTTTTTTCTACAGCTACTACATTATATTCCAAATGTGTGTGCAACACTGGGCTTCAGGTGGGGTGCTTGGGCTCAACTGGAAAAGTCTGCAGAACCAGAGAGGCTTTCAGGTTCTTTACTGTGACCCTCAACTTAGGAACTTCATGAAATAATTCTCTTTTGCTTCACTTCACCTCCTGTAGAGAAGTAGGGAGGAACCCTTCATCCCAACCTATCCATTTAGACACAGATGATTTTTGCATGTTTTGAGGAAGAGACATTTAAATCAGACTTAAGGGACAATCAACTTTTTTTCTGTCATTAACAGTGATCCTTGGGTGCATCAAATAGGCTGAAGCCTTAGTGTGAGGTATCATACCATCGAGTAGTAAGAGAAGGTCCTTGTATGAAGTTAATGAAAAAATTAATTTTAAAAAAGCGAGGTCTATATTCCACACATTCACACATGGTAATTCAGACCCACATTGAGTGACGGATCCTGGGTGTCTCCCAGAGTCCCTGATATTCTCAATAACCAAAGCTGTTACTTCGAGCCCCAGTTCACATTTATTTTCAGCTTTCACCCCAGAGCCACTCGTAACACCCCATGCTCACTCATTTCTTTCCCTAATGGGTAGAATAATTGATATTTCTCTAATAGCACCTTTAACCAGCTCGAAGCTACTGGTGAGGAGCTCAGCAGCAGAACTCCTGTCTTCCTGGAGCTCCAGCTCAGCCGCTGTGTGTTACAGACACAAGGTGGTGGTAATTACATCAATTCATTTGCTGCACAACGTCTGTGGAGAACTTTCCTCTGCCTTTGCCCCGAGAGCTACAATACGTCTTCAAATCGATAAAATCGATACCTTTAAAAAAGATTTGTTGATGTTTGGGCTGCAGATAAAATTAGATCCTCTGATTAATCCTTCGACAAAGTGACGCATCGTTGCGTTACAGTATGCAAAGCCCTTCCTCGTCCACCCATTTACAAATAACTGGATCTTGTAATAATAAAGACTAAAAATTACAGCTAAAAGAATAGTTATTGACTTCCAGAAATAAACTGCAAACTACTTCCATTGTGCTGCCTTTCCATAAGCATTGTGTTGTCATTTATTCACGTCCTTCCTCACGCTGGATGTCAGAGCACTTAACAAAGCAACAGACAATGTAGTCCCCACCAAGGGGTTTATGTGGCGACTGCCCTGCTGTAAATAACAGCCCATCACAACCAGCTCTTTGGGAGAATGGTGCTGGAGGCACTTTGGAGTGAGTAACCATCTCCCCCTCTGGCGCTGGTGGCTGTGTGAGTTATCTCTAAAAGCCCCAAAAATTTAACTCTCTGCCTATAAATATTGGACTCGAGGATTTGTTTGTCTTTTAAAAGATTAATCTAAGCAGTAGGTGTTATTTCTAAAGATTTCCTGGTTTCAGCTTATTCCCCAGGCTCTCCTAGATCGTCTTCTCAGCTGCCTTCATTTCAACCCCTGGTTCAGGGAAGAGCTTGTCTGTGATCAAAGAATCACAGAATCATAGAATGTTTTGGGTTGGTAGAGACCTCTAAAGGTCATCTCATCCAACCCCAGGCAGTGAGCGGGGACATTCTCAGCTGGAGGAGGTTGCTCAGAGCCTCGTTGAGCCTGACCTTGAATGTCTCCAGGGATGGGGCCTCAACTACCTCCCTGGACAACCTGTTCCAGTGTTCCACCACCCTCAGGGTAAAAAACTTCTTCCTAACATCCAATCTAAATCTAGTCTTCTCTAATTTAAGCTTTGCAGGTGTAAAGGTAAAGTACCATCACCTTTGTTAATAAGCATACATCCTTGTAAAAGAGAGTTTGAGTGAGGAACACAGTGATTGAGGAAGCAAACTGGCTTCAGTTTTTCTAGCATTTGCCTTTCTGCTGCTGTAGCTGTGCCACAACACCTGAGGAGTTTGCCCA
>WEIS01048014.1:0-16837 GCA_013389965.1 Todus mexicanus
GACCCGCAGGAGCTACCATGGCCTCCCGCAAGAGCAACCGAGCCGCCGGCGGCAGCCCCAGCCCCGGCTCCAAGAGAGGTGAGAGGCGGCGGCAGCAGCAGCGAGACCGGATGGGGTGCGGGGCTTCCCGTGGGGGGCAGAGGGAAGGGTCGAGGTCGCCCTGTGATGGCGGCGGCGGCGGCAGCAGCGAGGGGAGTTGCGCGCCTTCCTCTCCACAGGGGGCTCCGGGGCAGCTTCCCCAGAGCCCCTCTCCCCTGCTGGGCCTGCGGGGGCCGCGCTGCGCTGGCGCCGCCGGAGCTGGCGTGGGGGTGGGGAGCAGGGGGCCGAGGTCTGTCCCCCGGTGGTTCCGTCGTTCCCCCGGTGGTTCCGTCGTTCTCCGTCTCTCTGGAGTTCACGGGGAGGAGAAAGTTGCGTGTCAGGGCTCAGGCGGTGGAGACACCCGCGCTGGAGCGTGTCCCCAGCGGGGCACTGAGGTTGGGGAAGGGTCTAGAGCAGGAGGCTGGTGAGGAGCTGCTGAGGGACCTGGGAGTGTTCAGCCTGTAGCAAAGGAGGCTTAGGGGAGACCTTCTGGCTCTTAACTCCTTCATAGGAGGTTGGGTCAATCTCTTCTCTCAAGGAACAAGGACAAGAGGGAATAGCTTCCAGTTGCAGTAAGAGAGATGTGGGTTGAAGCTGAGGAACAATTTCTTCCCCACTGTCAAGGGTTCCCCAGGTCTGTCCCAGGCTGCCCAGGGCAGTGGTGGAGTCCCCATGATCCCTGGAGGGGTTTCCAAGCTGTGGAGCTGTGGTGCTGAGGGACACGGGGTAGCGGTGCCCTGGCAGTGCTGGGTTAATGCTTGGACTTGATGGTCTTGAAGGTCTCTTCCAACCAAAATGATTCTATGAAGGCTCCCAAAAAGGGCTGAGGTAAGTGATGGGCAGGTTGTCTGCCTGGGATGGGGTCTCAGTATCAGTAGGTATCCTGGGAAAGTGCATTTGGAGCTTTTCCCTCAGGAGCTGAGGGTAGAACCCCAGGATACCCTTCGTTTGATGCTAGTGAAGTTGTTACTCTTCTGTTCAAACTTGGATGTTGGAATACCTTATTAGGCTGACCTGTGTAACCACGCTGGTCTCCAGTTGTTCCATCTATTGTAGATTCACAGAATTTTAGGGTTTGGAAGAGACCTTGAAAGATCATCTAGTCCAATCGCCTCACCGGAGCAGGATCACTTAGACCAAGTCACAGAGGAACTCATCCAGGTGAGTTTTAAACATCTCCAGAGAAGGAGACTCAACAACCCCCAGGGCAGCCTGTGCCAGGCTCTGTCTGTCCCCCTCACTGGAAAGAAATGTATGCAGGTGTAGCGTCAAAGCTTATGGTTTCTGAAGTATAAGAGCAAGGAGGGTTAATCTTGGAGAAATGCAAGCAGAAGGTTTTATGAGACAACTGTCCCTTTTAACTCGTCAGTGAAGAGCACCTTACCAAATCTGACTCATCATGTCTGGATGGTTTAGACAGAGAAAGCTTTAGTGCAGTAGCATTTGGAAGTGTAGCAGAACGTTCTAGAAAGAGGAAAAAAGTCAATATTCTGGAGTTCCTGTGCACCCATGCATGGAGCCCTCAAGAAAGGCAGAGCTCTTACCAGAGATTTGAATGTCTGTTCAGTGTGACTTCTTTGGTTTCGAGCTGGATGTGGCCAGAGCTCCAGTGGTGAAATGTGGTGATGACACCAAGATATCTGTTGGTCCTCTCTGAATACAGCGATAATATGGAGAACCGTGTTTATTGAAGGGTGAACCGTATAGTTCATCTATCAGGTGATGAATTAAGAGAAAAAGATTTTAAATATACTGAAGCATACGTTCAGATATACTGAGGTGATGTTGTCACAATGATGTTGCAGTGTTCATAGAAGTTTTGTTTTTCGCCCCCATTTTCTTTTTTTTTAATCTTTTTTTCTGTTGCCGGCCTGTGCTGTAGAGTCTATATCGCACTGGAGGTGCTCTGATCATTGTGGTGATGTTAAGTTTTTCAGTTATAATATATTAAGAACAAGTATTCCTGGTGCCGTTTTGAATAGTGGTCATGGTTCTGTTAATATTTTAAATATCCCTTCAAAGGTTTGACAAGGTTTGAAAGATGAACATATCAGGAAACTGAACTTCTGACTAAGTAATTCCATACTTTTTTTTCTTTTATGGCTGAGTAAAATTTTCTCTTCGTACTGAAAGATCTCTGGTTTGGGTAATTGCACTGGGGACTCTCTATTTACTGTTATCTCTGTGGCGATGAAGCAGTGTGAGTCATGTGTTGGGCACTCTCCTAAAACGTGACCTCTTAAATTCGAACAAATGTTCTGCTGGTTTCAGCAACTCCTGGTTAGAATCCTTTGGTCAACTGTAGAAATTCCAGCATGAAGCTGATGCTATTTTCATAGTTGCAGCTGCAGAACGAGGTAATGGATGATTACTCCTGGGTCAATAAAGGAGCAGCCATGGAGCATTGTCTTCTCAGCCGACGATGAAGCCTTCCGCAGTTGAGGGATGTGAAAGTGAGATGCGGAAATAATTTCGAGACGGCTTGTCTTTGAGACTGTCAGGTCTGGGAACCTCAAGTTTCAGGCGGTTCTCAATGATGTTTAGTATTCACTTTTGCAGCAGCTCGTGGGAGAGGATGTGGCTTCTCGCCAAGACGTTGCTCATAGCTCTGAAACCTCTGAGGTTGACGGCATATCTAAAAATCTGTGTGCTGAAGACCACGTCTGTATCTGAATGTAGTCATCTGCTTTTGGGTTTCTGCGTCAGAAAGCGATCTTACAAACAGATAGAGTCTGAAATAGTTCTAACTGTCATTTATATACTTCTTTTCGGATTCATCACAAATATTTTTTAGAAATATAGCTCTACCTTCTATTTTCAAAAGCCGTTTACTAGAAGCTGTCAAATCATTCCCAATTAAAATTATCTTTGTATTTAAGCTTTGTACTGCTCCTGATGGACACTTCTTAGTGAACTGACGTTTACAGAGTTGTGTGGATGCACCAGTGATTTTATTGGGACTGCAGAAGCAAAAACTAGGTCAAAATTTGATAGTTTGGAGATACTTAAGGAGGGAAACATGTTTGTTATTACATTTACTGAAAAGTCTGGCTTCTTGTGACTAGCCTACAGAATCCACAGTAAGAACCGTGAGCTCTCTAGAGGAAGAAAATTGATTTTCAACAGCTGAATGAAGTAACAGATACTTGTTGGAATATTACTTAAAGCTGTGTTACAGGAGGGGTGATTTTGAAACAGGAGCAAACGTGTCACCTGGTGATAAATTAACTCCCTCAAGTTTCCTGACATGGGGAAATGAGGAAGTTTCTTGGGCATTTGTTCGCAGGTGGTTGTGGAGAAGCCTTCCAGTAAGAGGGAGGAGCAGCAACTCAGCTGCTTTATAATTCAGATGGCTTAAAAAATGTGAATTACTTTCTGAGCTGCGCTTACTTCTGGAGGTGAGAATACTGATGGTAAGGCATCTATCATGGCTTTGCTGCGTGGGTGTCATTTTTCTTGCAGTATGTAAGGAAATACTTACTTAAACATAAATCTCCCTGATCATATAGCTGTGCAATAATTGCTATTTTCGTTGTTGTTCTGATGACAAGTTAGAAGAGTAGTACTGCAGGAAGGTGGGTGCTAGACAAACCTCGCATTGGCTATATCTACAGGGAACTCTACTTTAAATTCAAAAAACTAAAATCCTACCTCTGTTATTTCTGAGGCTGTGTTGCCATCACACGGATGGAAGTTCAAAGAACTCTGCTGTTGCTTTGATAATTTTTCTTTCATCTCTGTAATAATGATTGAGGTGATCCCCTGCTTTTCTTTGCAAGATGCTTAAAGATGTTTGGTTTCACCTTTTCCTGCTTTAACCATGTCCTTTCCTTATGTATCCAAATGTAGATACACTATCAAGCTTTTAACCCCTTACACTCATTGTTTGGACCTTCTAAGGTCCCCTAGTCTAACCCTTTTATTAATTTCTGGCTTTTTAGCGTTCTTGGAAAATGAGATGATTTTTTTTTCTATGCATTCAAGTTACCCTGATGTCCGTATCCAAATGCATTTTTGTGCTAATATTACTTATATTTTAGTTAATAATATCGCTTCTGGAAGGATAGTTGTGCCTGTTCATTGGCAGGAGCTTTGACATTTTATCTCATATCTGTTTTAAAGACCACTTTATAGTGTGCTTTCTCTGGGCAAGCCTCTCCGTTAGCTTTTTAATATACCTGTAGAGCAGAGAAACTGGATTCTATGAGAATATGATGCTTCCATCTATCTAAAACTTGTAATTTTTGATCTGAACTACAGGCCAGGGTGCTCGCTTTATTCTCTTGGCTTTACAATTGTGTAGTGCATCGGCTGATTTCTCATGTTACGATATACCCACTATTTTCTTCGTCATTTAAATTTAGGAAAAAGGGCATTAAGGTGTTGGGAATTATAAGTGAGATGTAAATTTGGGGTGCTCTGTGAGGCCTAAATGTTATTACTTGTTAGAGCTGCTATATGACTGTTGCAGACAAATCAGAATATGCTTTTTAAGAAGTGTTGCAATGATTTCTTCACCATGCTTATCATCTTGCCTAATTTCGTTGCTTACAAGTACTCAAAGGTCTTGATTTTTTATTTTTTTACTGTTACTGCCAGATGTGACTTATTTTCTAAACAGCTTGGCACAGACTGGTAAAAACACATCTCTGTTCTGAACAAGGTGGATTTAACTGGGAAGTTGATTATGGCTTGCGAGGCCAATCCTAGATCTCTGAGTTTTAACAACATTGATGTACCTGGTGTCTAATAGAGAACTAGAGCATTCAGAAGCTAAATTGTTCATGTTGATGACTAAGTGTCTAAATAACAATTGTGTTTGTATGTATTTCTCCCCTAAATCTTCAGGAAACCCTAAGCCATGTGCTAATATGGGTAGTAAAATCGCGAAAGTGTGGACAGCCACCTCTGTGATTCATCTGCCTGCCTTGTGTCTTCTTCAGGGTGGCCTTTCTGGAAAACATTTTAACATATTGTAAAACAACCTGCCAAATTAAATCCTGGTAGCTACAGGAATGATCCAGACATCTGTAGTTGACGTGGTAGGTTGCAGCAGTGCCATCAGTGGAATTACTGGTTTGGCTGGGGTTTCAATTTATAATGTCCTGTATAAAAGTTGAGGCAGTAACTCTTCGCACAATTCAGTTTTCTAAGCTTTGATTAAATGAGGGTGGTGAAAGCCTGGCACAGGCTGCCCCAAGAGGTGGTCGCTGCCCCATCCATGGAACCATTCCAGGTGAGGTTGGCCGGGGCTCTGAGCAACCTGCTCTAGCTGCAGATGTCCCTGCTCCCTGCAGGCCTTGATGGCCTAGATGACTAGTTGGACTAGATGACCTTCAAAGGTCCCTTCCCACCGAAGCCAGTCTATGATTCTATGATCTTACCTGCTTGCAGAAAGTCATTGTGGGCTAAAAGATATTATTCATGGTGCTTCAAATATGGAGTGGTCTTGCAGTTGGCATCTGCAAGGGTGTCTGCATTCATATACTTTTTGAACATTTCCTTAAGAGTTTAAATAGTGTATGAGAGAGGTAACCTTTTGAAGAACCTTTTGAGGATAGGGGTAGGTGGAGAACCTCAAGTGTCACTAACAATCTCACACTGGGGTGTATTTTGTCAATTACCCTGAGTATTCACATGAAAATTCCCCATCAAAGGCGGTAGCTGGTCCACGTTCAGACCCCAGGGATTCAGATGGAGTTAAATATTTTTGCAGTCTGGTGCTGTAGCTTTGCAGTTAGTTTAGTCTGGTCTGAGGTTGCTCTTCAGGCTTCCTCTTTTCAGTTCCCCTTCCCGGTGTTGGGATTGGGAGCTGCTCAGGTGAGGGATGAACAGCCCAGGGAACTGGTGCGCCAGAAGGTGACACTTTTCCCCCCAGACTGACTGAGCGTGCAGCTTTGTGGAGAGTCATTTGGGTGGAAGGGCAGAGATGACAGTGAATGGCTGGGCAGCAGGGGAGGGTGAATCTAGAGGTTTATGTATGATCCTGTCATCATAGGGCTGTAGTGTGAACATAGAAGGTGAATGGGTTGGTGGGTGTGGTAATGGAATAGTTGGGGTTTTAAGAGATTCAGCATAGACAACAACATTTACTAGCAGTAGGCAACACATACATAAAGATTATTTCTAATTCTAGAGTGCATCAAGAGGGGAGATTTCACTATTGCTGCTCCTTGAAACTGAAACCCCGTTTACTTCACCTGTATGAAAGGAAAAAACAAGTTCATTTTCAACTGGACCATTCTGAATAATCACTTCAAAACATGTAATAAATGTTGTTTTGCTAATTCTTCTGTTGAATTCTTCATTGTAGAGAACTTGAGCAGCGAAGTTCTGATTTGTCCCAAGTGGTTCTTCCCTGATGAAGATCCTGAGCTGGTAATCTGTGTGGTGGTAGCCTGCAGCAGTCCTTTTCCTAACTGCATCCTCCGGGCTCCCTCTTTGCATGGAGGAGTGTTGAGCTGTGCTTTGAAGTGCAAATCTTAACTCTGTGGTGTGTCTTTAAAAGCAATGGAAATGAAATACGCAGATAAGCGTATACTGGGTTTGAACAGCCTGAGGTATGTCGGGTTCAGCTTTTTCAGAGCTTTTTAAATAAACCAAGTTTTCGTCTCATTCATGTGGAGTTGCAGTGTTACTATGCATGTACTTACCCCGTGTAACAAACACTACCGAGTGGTTTGCTTGAAGACTTTGTAAAATACTTAATATCTGGGGGTTTTGTAGCTATTGAGTGACGGTTTTCTTGGTTTGCCATTTTATTTCCCCAGGTTCTGTTTCAATGATAATCGACAATTAGTTACTAATGTAACTTTTCTCACTTTCTCACTTTTTTACGCTAGTGTTTAAAGTTGTTTTCTGGGGGTTTTTTTGTTTGTTTTTTTTTTTAAGCATTCTTAAAGAAAATTCACGTAGCAGTTTAACTGTGGTGCTGTTTCTTTTCATGGTCACTGGAGGACACAGCTCTATCTTTTGAAGGAATGAAGTTGTAGAAAGAGCAATACTTTTCCAACCTAATGTCATATTTTAGCAACGTTTTATAAGACTAGGTATGAAACACCTTAAAAACTGTTGAACTCTGTAGGAGCTGCAGATGCACAGCAGCTCTGTGATCAAACCTTTTTAAATTGCCTTACTATCAGACTTGGAACTTGGAGAAGTTTTAGGCATTCAATAAAGGAACTTAAAATGTTCTTTTTCCAACGAGCAGAACCCTGTGAGTAGCAGAGTTGTAGGTACTTGCCTGGCAACTAGAGTTTTATTTGCTTCTATTTGCAACTCCCTCAAACTATGAGAAAAAAATTGAACGAACTGAAACGACATCATCTGTTTTCTGTCTTTTGTGGGTTAATTAGGACTTGTTGCTAAACCAAATTGATGTGACCCACATTACAGGATGGGAAAATGGAACAAGGGAAAAAAAAATCCCTAAAATTGATGCCAGCGTTGCTGTTACACAGAGATGAGGAGTTTCAACCTTATGTAAGAGAAACTTGTTTTAAAGGTCACCACCAGCAGAATTTGCGTGTTCTGGGCTTAAGTGTTTCTTGTATTTCTTCTGCACACTTACCTTCCCTGAACTCTGCTCTGACCTAAATAGAACCAAATATTTAATTAACCTAGTAATTATGTAGGACTGCTGGCTACATTAAATGATTGAAATACAAGATAGGTAGCTTGTGTAATTTTAGGTCTTCTTATTTCCTAGTGTTCTATGAGAGAGAGCTGGTTAATCAAAATAGCAGCTATAAAAAAAAACCCTTTAAGTCATCTGCACAGTTAAAATCGATATTAGTTTGGTCTCCTCATCAGTGTTATAGCTGATAGAGCTGTATCTTGGACTTCATCTTGAAGGTCTTTTCCAACTTAAATGGTTCTCTGTTGATCCTGTAGCAGGAGACAAACTGAAACTTCTTTCAGTTGTAGCCTTAACATTGAACTTCTTGACTTGATGTTTAAGTCCAGTAAGTTTACAAGACACAACTTCTCCATTCAGTTCTGGACCTTAATTCCCTTTTGTGTTTGTGTACATAGAAAAACAACACTTGAGAAAATTGGCTGAAGTGTTTGGGGGGAAAATATCAGGATGTAGGAAGGCTGTACTTTACAAAGAGGCTACACAAAATATTTTTGTTCTGTCTTGATAGGTCTTTTTCTTTCTAAAGTACTAAGTCTCTATGCCTGTTATTGTACTATCTCTATGTTTATGGAGAATAGGATTTAAAAAATAATAATAATCCAAACTATTCAGATAGTATGTGGTGGATGTATTAAATCCTGCTTTAAATATATTCCTGTTGATAGTCAGCATTCATTATAAAGCTCTTTTGAGTTGTAAGTGGTGTCATTGTTAGTCATTCCTTGTGCTGTGTTTAGAGAGTGCCTTTGACAAAGCCTCCTAGGACAGAATTTCTCCTTAAGTTTCTTTTTCTCTCTAATTTGCAACTCTTTTTCTCATAGAGATAAAAATTTCTATTTCTTTAAAAAAACCACAACAAACCAACAAAGCCAGTCATTCTTGTGATGTTTCTTTTATGAGATTTCTTCTGAATAAATTTGCTGATTTTTGTCATGTATGTCAGTCTTAAAAGAAATGTTTAAATGGAAAACAATCAGGATTTGTGCACTGTTTATAGTCAGGATAAATGTAACTTTGGAAGAATAACATTTAAATAAAAAACATCCTGTGAATGATGCTTGACATCAGTCAGCAAAATGATAATCTTAGTGTATAGCATTAGCTTTTTTTCCCCTCCCTGAAGAATAATTAATTTTTAGTAACAAATCACCTTAGCTTGTAACTAAAAGACTTTTCTAAATCTTGTGGTGCTTCATGTGAACCAGAAGAGTTTCTTATTGGCTTAAAAGTACTTTGAACTATAGCAGCTTAGATTCAGAAATGACCTGACTTTTAAATAAAATATTGACCATCTCTTTATAAACCAAGTATAAAAATTGGTAAAACCTTAGATGAATCTGTTTTACTAGAAGCATCTTTTCAGATAATAGGATTTCACATCTATTCTGTGCAGAACAGAGCTGGAAAGATTTCTGATTCTGTGAAGAACAGAGTTGGAAAGAGATTTCTTATTCTGTGCAATCCTTTGATATTGAAGGTCTCGCACATGATAGAGGAGAAAAAGATTTAATTTCACTTTCTTCTGGAAGAAGAAAAAGTGTGGTCATCTTTCAGTGTGGCAGCTGCTGTTTATGGGGTATGCTTGAGTATTTCTTTTAAATTTTTATTGTTGAAGCTGTTCCAATCCAATGTGAAGCAGATGCAGCCTGCTGAGAGTGAGCAGGCCCATGAAACAGTTAGGTCTGGAATCTCTTTATCAAGAATTGAGAGGAAATAATGAGATTTAGTCTCTGTTCGGCAGAACTCCTCTCTTACAAATCGGTGTTGAGACCAGTTAAGATTTTTCTGTGCACAAATAAACAGCTTCATTGCGAAGGACTAGACTGGCTTTGCTCTCATACCCTTGAGTATACTTCAAAATGTGTTCTGAAGAAATTCAGCTGCTGTTCCCCAGAGGAGAGAACTGAATCTCTGATCTTTCACATCCTGCTTTAGTGCTGAATTCAAGGAGATGGTTCAATGGAATCGCTCCTTCTGTTGAAGGGAAGCGCTTCTTTTCATTCACTAGAAGTTCATCAGGGCGCGTATGATCCCGGAGTGGTTTTAGATATTTTGAGATGCATCTCTTCATTTTTTTTTGAAGTTTGTTTTGTTTTGTTTTTCACTTCCCTTCCAGCTGGTCACCCTCAGCATCTATGGGTTCTGTCTGCTTAGTTGTCTGGTCCAGAATTTATGACTTTGCTCTTCTTTTCAGTATTTATGTTCTTTGATTGTTTGTACAGTAGGATATTTAGCTATGAGAAATTTTGTAGGGGTTGAAAAATTCAAGGCATTAAAGGTGAGGATTGATTATATGTAGAGTAAGGAAGAGTTCCTTGGACACTACAGTAAAAATCTGTCCAGTGGCATCAGGAGAGACAAAATTGCCTTTCATTTGGCCAGTTTATTATTTCATCTTTAACTTCTTTCCTTTGAACTTAAAGCTCTTTCTGTTCCATCCATTTCCCCATTCCTAACTGGTAAGTTTCTGTTTTCTTTTATTAAATTCCTGTGATAACGTGCACGGGTATCTTTATAACTATGTAGACTAGGCTATAGAAAGTGCAGAGCAGAATCTAGTTTTCAATAGTAATAATAATAAAAGCCACTTTTCCCCTAATTTCCATGAAGGTTGCAGTGCTGAAGAAGGTTTCCTAGACACCAAAAGGAAGAATCCATTTTGTGTCACAAAGAATTTATATTGAGCTTTTGAGAGTAAACTTTTACCTTAAACTTTAGATTTTATTCCTAAAGACTCTAATGTTGTGATTGTTTGTGAAACAAATTTCTGAGCTTGTATTTTAATAGGCGGGGGAAAATAGTATCAGAGAATAGTGTAAACTTCTCTTTAGTAGATATTTTACTGAAAATATTTTACTGGTGCCACCCAAAAAACCTTTATGTAAAAGCTGTTCAGAATAATTAGCTGAAATTTTATTAAGGAGAATGGCTCATAGCAGTTGTTTTATCATTATTTGTATTGGAAAAGATAATTAGGTAAAAATGTTAAGCAGTAGTAGACCCTAATCATACGAGAGGTTATTTTCTGTCTATGCGCTGCTCCTAGTTCGGCTCTATTAGTGGTGGGGCAGTTCTAGCATAACATATTTTAGCTTTTTACTTCTCCCTCATCTCATTTTTATCACTCTGCATTTTGCTTTTAAAATGAGCTTGTTCTAAAACCTCGCATGATCTAGCTGATTTTTTGACTTCTGAAATGCGATTTTTAGTTATTTCTCTAAGGTTAGCGTTTTGTTGCTTTTCCTTTATTTCTAGCTCCTGCCTTCTGATTTGTACCTTTCTCGTCAAGTAATCATCTATAATTGCTTCATATTCCTTCCTAATGAACCTTTGTGGAAAATAATTATACGCATTACAAAAGCTTAGCTTGACGCTTTGAAGCATGCCTTGGTTTTTACCTTCATAGTTGACTTTTGTTTTTTTTCTCTAATCTTCTTTGCTTGCTCTTTGGGTAGTGATCTACAGGTGGAATTAATACTGCTAATCTTAATTGTTAATTATGCTTTTCCCAAATTAACTAAAATGGCATGGAGTGTGTAGCTGTACTAAAACTAAATTGAAAACAGTTTTAACACTTGAGACAGTTATAGAAGAATAATAATAATTTTGAATGTTTAGTAAAGCAATTCGAGTTGCTTCAAAAAAGAACCAGCGGACAAACCAGGAGTCACAGCATTTGAACATAGTACAATGAGACCTTGGAAGAAGTTTACGCTGTTGACTAGGTTAACCCAGTCTTAAGTTGTATTTAATATATATCTATTCAATTTAACCTTTGCCTTTCACAAGACTAACCCAAATAACATTGCTTTCGATTTTGAACTGTAGTATTCAAAGAGATATATGTGTGAGATGTATTTTTCAATGTGTGTGTTGATTTATGTTGTTCATGGGGTGTATAATCCCTTTTGTGGCCTTTCAGTCCATCTTCCTCTTGATCAGTCTGAAGACTTTCCCCATTTTGACTGTAGCCTCCCCTTTCAGAAAGGAAGGCGTTTGTCATTTCTTGGGAAGACACTTTATGGCACTCTATTTTTACAGGGCAAGAGATAAGGCTGTGGGCACTTGGTTAAAGATCAACATCTGTGTGTTAGTTCAGATGGGGAGTGTACGTTTGAAATTAATTTCTTAACTATCTCCACTCGCTTTGCATTTTATGGGTTGTGCTGTTGTCCTTCAATATACTTAGGCTGGATTGAAGTGAAGCAGAAAGGTGTGTGCTGCAACCACTTACGGGTGTTCAGCCAGGTAAGATCTGGAGTAGTCCCCGCAAAATACGTGTCACACAGACTTCAGGTTCTCAGCATCAGCTGGATACTCTAGGAATCCACTGGTAAGAAGAGCTGGTATCTGCATGTCAAGGTGAAGCTGAAAATTGCTTCATCTAATGCTAGTCAAAACACGATAGGTTTTGTATGCAGTAGGTATGTATCACTGGAGGTAAACTTATTTCCCTTAATAAACTGTTGATTTTTGTATATATTTAGTCACTTAGACCTTGTGCTTATGTTTTCCTTGTATCTTGCTCTAAATCACTTGTGCATCGCCTGAGTTGCTTCCATGTGCTACTCAGGGAGTCTCGCTTAGAGTATCTGTCCTGTTTCATATTCAAGTGGCTTTAAGGATAATTAAAAGGCACACTAGTCATACAGGCAACTGCCTGTAGCTTCTCTCCATCCATTTGAAAAGTGGTAAACCCAGCTGTTATTCTGTTACTACTTTTTTTTTTCTTCTCCCTTGAGCTATTGGGAATTGTATTTGGTAATTAGTTGTATGTTAAAACCACAGGTGGTGGATGTTGACTTTCAAAGGAGCTGTGTAACTTTCTGCTGCTTGCTCCATCTACCAGAGGACCGTTCTTTACAGAAGCTGGGAGGGAAGAAGAGTGGGAGTGATAGACCCTAAAGTTCTTGTTTGGGTTGATGTTGATGAGCAATGAGTTTGTTTCTCTCTTCCTCCCACCCAAAAGTAGCTGGTGTTTGCTTGGAATGCAGTAGGCAAAGCTTAGTTTGCAAAAATTGAAGATATAAATAAGTTGAAGAGTGTTAGTAGGGTGGTTTTTTTCCCACTCCTTTTCTGATGCTGAAGAAGTAGAATGTGTGTTGATCATTAATCATTTGTGTTAGCTTTACATTGTACAGGTAGCATGCCTCTTGTCAGGATTTAAAGGAGGTGAGATGCGTTCTGGAAAGCTCGGGCAAAATGGTGGGTAACTCTCCTGAGGGTCTGCCAGGAGCAAACGTGAGGAGCACCAGCGGGGAAAACAGTCCTGATCTCAATGTTCTTTGGCAAGAAAGCATGTGGCTGGCTTCAAGTAGCGCTGTTTGAAGCTGAAAATATTCATTTTAACCACTAGCTGTCTTTTATTCTTAAGATAGCCACACAGTTTGAGCTGAGCGGTCTGTACGGGAGGTTCGGGAGGGCTGAGAGAGGAGAGCCAACATGGAGAAACTTTCCTGGGTGAGAGCCAGCTTCACAAATGCAGGCAGGCAGGCTTTGTGTCCAGACTTGTGTTCCAGCTTATGCTGGTGGATTTAATGTCCTTAGAGCTCAGGCACTGAGGCAGAAATCGCAGCAAAATTACTATGGTCGAACGTGCTCGGTTTCATTTGCTGCTGCGTTCAATGTTGGAGGATTAAGGGGAGGGGAAAGGATCAGCTACCCAGGATGCCCTGTGAGGAGGAGTAAGTGAATTTGATTGTCGTCAGAACTACATTACCATATGAGTTCTGAAAAGCGTTTGACTCCTGAGGATAACTGCTCTAAAAATAGATTTGGAGGAGAGGTTTCTCTTGGGTCCAGTTTCGGGTTCCAGCTGAGCTGGCTTTGAGGGAACTTGTTTGCTCCTGTCGCAAGACTACAGCGAGGATAAATCTGTTCTTGTTTTGCCTTCAACGCTAATTTTTGGAGCTATCGACAGTGGAAATCGAGCCCTGATGTTATGGCTGACGACACAGGTATAACAACAACTTTTTTGGGAACAAACAGAGAAAGCAGTGTCACAAATATCAGTTGTGGCTGATTTTGTAATGGGCAAAATAACTGGCTTGCTGTGGTATGTTGGGGTGTTCTGGTCTGCGTTACAGGCTGCCTCTGTTCTCCGTGTGCTCTGGAGCAGAGGAATTTCAGGAGTTGATGGTGGGGTTGTTGATTGTGACTGCTTTTTTGCTTGAGTAGATCACACGCTAACATAGGAGACGTCGTTTTGTCTTCAAATACCTGACTTCAAGGTTATCTTTGGAGCACGGCGAAATCACTCAGCGTCTTTAAGCTAAAGGTTTTAATATGTTCTAATCCGAGCGTGAATCTTCCTGCGGGGCGAGCAAGGTATGGGGCTCGTCAAGATTTGCTGTTGAGGAATGGAGCGTAATTTAAGACTTTCTGATGTCTGCAGAAAGCCATCTGGTGTGGTTGTAAGCTCAGGCTTACCAGATACGGCAAGTGACCTACTTCTGGGATGGCCGGCAGCGTGTGCAGGGAAAGGGCTCGAATCGAGAATTAACCATTAGAATGAGCCCTGAGCCCGCGTCAGCCCTCGCGGTGTTTTGTTCTGACCATACGTGCGGGGTTATCTGCGCTTGCCGTAGGTAAATGTAACGTTGCGTAACTTCCCTGTACCTTAAAGCATTCCCTGGTTGGGTTCTTAGCAGAAACCGCAGTGTAAAGATGTATCTTTGTGATACATTTTGCTGTGATGTTTTATTAATTTATTAATCTACGAATGATATTTTTAGGGCAGAATCTGTTTTTTGAGGGATTTGCGTGAAGCAGTCTATTCGAGAGGAAGAAATCTGAACAGCTATACTTGATTACTTAAACAAGTTTTATATTTTCTTGTTCTAATAAATAAAGCACCTTTCTTCAGAGGCAACCAGCAGTAAACAGTAGAAAACAGTAAGGTAAATAAGTGTGAAATACAGAAAGATTTTCTTTCCTGTTTACTTTTTCTAATGCCTAATTTGCTCAAGGTTGTAAACTGGAATAATTTCAAATTTTTTTAGCCTTGAGGTTTCATTTCAAATACACATAAAGGTTCTCTTGACTACATCGGAACATAGAGGTAGGAAAGCTCTGCTATTACATAGTATAACTTATTTTTTACTTCTGAATAATAACATTCCGAGCTCAAAAGTGCTTGAAATAACAAAGTTGCCTTGTATATGAAAGTTTAATACAGAAAAGAAACTAAATAGCTGGTATTTGATCTTTGTACAGAGTAGCCTTAATAAAAGGATATATTTTTTCAGTAAAATGCTAAGCTGAGTAAGAGCTGATGTGAGTCTGTTATTTTTTTGGGGTTTTATTGGTTTGAGCTCACTGTATAGCACAATAAATGTCATAAAAAACTTAGTTTATTACAGCTATCAACCTTATGGCAAGCAGGGTCAGAAAATACTTCTATATAATATCTGTTAGGGAGGTGAGTCGCCAATCTCTCATTACTCAACTTTCCCAGCTTCATTTTATTCTAAAGTACAACCATGTTGGTATTTAACTGTTGAGCGTAATTATTTTGGAGTCTTTTTCTATGGTCAGTGTTGATAAATAAATCAAAGATTACTTGCAATCAGTATGATATTTGCCTCCCTACCTTATTTACGTTATCTTCATACTCATGGTGAAATTCCTACTTTCAGAATATGAAAGAATAATTTTACTTCAATAACTCGGGCTGAATGTGACTGAATGGGCAAATTAGGAGGGAATGAAGTGGAATAGGCTGGTAGACGTGAAACTGTGGCCAAGTATCATTCTCCATTTATTATTTCCCTAAAATCATCCTAAAGCAATGGACCAAGCAATTTCTGTCTTCAGTAGGGGTACTACCCATGTGCTAGGTTGAGGTCTTTCTTTTCCCAGTGGTTTATTTGTAATTACTGCACATATATATATATATACACACACACACACATGTTTTTTCTATGTGCAGTTCTAAATTGAAGCTGTGATTTGCATTAAGTCAATGTCACCCTTCTCCCCGTACGTTCTTTGGGACTGGAAGTCTAAAGTTATTCAGCACGTAGTGAAGCTCTGCTTGATTCTAAGCAATAGGGAAGATACTTTTTGTCGGTAGCATCTGAACTTGGAGTCTCACTCTTAATGTGCTTTAGATATTCGAGTCTTCTATTTGAATTTTCGCATTGATTCCATCAGCAAATTCAACTGGCAGAAGAATCAATGCTTTGCTTCCAACCGGTTTCTGCTGATCCTGTTGCCCTCTGGTGGCACTTGGAGAACTGCTGGCACCAATGCAAAGCATCTCAAAAATGTTAAGCTCTGTATAAATACACACTGAAGGGGAGGAAGGGGGGATTTCCAAAGGAGTTGTTAGACAAATTCTATCTGAGTTTTTGGTATTTGGTTGATTACAGGGCTTTTACATAGATAATCAAGCTTCCCACCACAGTTCACAGTGAAAATAAGAGAAGCAAGTAGCAGTGGTGAAGTTTAAAAATAAACCACAACAACAAAATTTAATAACCCCCTAACCAAGCAAAAAAAACCCCAAATCCCAAAAAAGTGTTTCTCAAATATCTTGCGTTCTGTGTAGTTATAACAAACAAAGTTTATAATTCTATCCTCAATCATAATTTCTTAACTCATATAAATCCTTTTTTACTCCATTTTTGTTTTGTATTTTAACAGAGACTAAACATGGAGGAGGCAGGAATGGAAAGAAAGAAGGCGGCCTCTCTGGAAGCTCCTTTTTCACCTGGTTTATGGTAATTGCTTTGCTGGGAGTCTGGACATCAGTAGCAGTTGTCTGGTTTGAACTGGTAGATTATGAAGAAGTTCTAGGTAAGAATTTTAAATCTTAAAAGATGCTTCTAATAATTATTATTATGCTATGCATGAGATGGAGGCTATTTTAAATGTCTAGGTAGCTGATTTTGATTAGCACAACGCTTGCAAATGGCCTGCATTGATAAGAAGAGACATTGGAGTTCAAAAAGTACTTTTTAAAGCTGAACTCTGTTACGACATTAAAATGGGATTCTCATAAGACTGGAAAAGGTTATTAAACTACTGCATTTACCTGTTTGTGACTTGTATGCTGGAGTTCACTAGAAATGTCAATTAAATCTGCATTATTTCAATTTAAGCTCTCAGAAGCTTGGA
>WEIS01048023.1:0-14794 GCA_013389965.1 Todus mexicanus
AAAAGTGCTAAAGCGACTTTCAAATATTCTACTTTCAACACCTGCTTCCAGTTCACTTGTTTCTTCACTCTCCTGCTTGGGTGTGTCCTCGAAATGAGAACTCATCATCTTTACTTAAAAACCATCCTCAATTCCCACTGTTGACACTGTCAGCATTCCCCTTAATAGTATCATGTGTGTAAGAATACCTCCTAGCACTGGACCTGATCACTCTAACTGTGCTCCTTCATTCTCTACACTATCTGCCTTTCACTTCGTAACCATATTATGGACACTCCCAAGCAACCCCTTATATTTCACCTTGGTTACTACATCTCTGTATTTTCTGGAGACCATGACATTTTCATTACCACAAAATACATTGAAAACGAAAATTTGCTAAGACTAACTGCCAGCAGCTCTAGCACTCATTAGAAATGAGAAACTCTCCATCAAGATTCAAGCGCTGGGGCAGAGAAAAGACTGCAACATCAGATTTATATAATCCAGATGGGTGCCATAAATCCTACACGACAGAAGCAGTGAAATGGTTATTTAATTATTTATGCAAAGTAGAGCAGGTCTAAGAGCAGAGTGTGTGCGCTACTCTTGCAATAACATACCAGAAATAACAAAATCCCTCTGACTGTTTAAGACTACGAATCTTCCATGTTGAAGGATGGTGCCATATAGAGANCAATGTCCTTGCTCAGCTACTGTAGGTGATGATTTTGTTTGGTATCACCACATCCAGAGTGAACTCACATGTGTAACATTACTCATGGCAGCTGACAGTTTCTTTTTTCAGGTAAACCCCAGTATTAAAGTGATTCATTTTAATTTTTAATTTTGGTGCCACCAGCAACCCGCATACCTTAAAGAAAATGCCCTTTAAACACATAATAAATACATTCCAAGCATGAGATCACAACATTTTAAAGGTCTTTCTTTTCATTAGATGTCAGTATATCCTCTAGAAAACTCACATATGGAGTAAAGAACTGAGTTCAAAGCCTTGATAGAATAAAATAATGTTCTTGTTAAACCAAAAGGAACACCTGCAAGCTATGGTATAATTTCTTAGAGTCACTGAACTTACATCAGATTTTAATCAGATTTTTGGACTCAGTAATACATATAATATGGTCTTTTGGTAGTGAAACTGAGGCGATGGACACCTGAACTGGTCAGCCAGATTAAGGAAGACTATGAACAACTCATTTCAATTAGGGACTCATTAATTACATTAAGAACCCAGAGAAATACAGAATGTTTTATGAGATGCAGTCCAATTGGCTTTATGAGTGACTTTCCGCTCAAAGAAGGGAAGGACCTAAAGCCTACCATGAAAAATCATTACTGCGTAGTATTAGAACTTCTTAAACCTCAGTTTAAGTGCACTATTTCTCATGTGTATAATTTAATTACTCCACTTTTTACATGCTCAAGTAAAGAAAATATTCTGTACATAAACAAAATGGTTTCTTTCTTGAGAAGAGTTCTGCTTATACCGGCAATGCAATTTATCATGACAACTAAAAAAAAGTATTAAATCTTGAAGTTGCTCAGAACAGCTGGAATACGAACTAGATTTTCATCTTGAATTTTACTTTCCAAAGAGATCCTTCCATCTCTTAGAATTGAACCATAACTTGCACGTATCTCTGTAATTTCATGTTAGAAATATGACTCCTGAATGCTTTAATATTTATGGCCCCATCTCTATTTATGAAAATTTTACCATTTCTAATTTAAAATTAAAGTCAGTATATGCAGCATTTTCCTACTGTATTATGAAAACTACTACTATATTGAGCTGGTAGGATTTTATGAATTTTAGATGGTGTCTATATTACACAAATCTGTGTTTAGTATCTCTGGTTGTGAGCATACTTCCATTCTTCTAACCATATTCATCAACTGTGCACAAACAGATGATTGACACTTTTTTTTTAATAATCTAGGGGAAGAAATAATTTTGTGTACTGAATTAGAAGAGAGAAAAAAGATTAAGCTCTAGACCTCGATTTTTTTCAAGCTTTGAATTATGGTTTCCATTGTAGTAAGCATGCTTCTTTACAGCTTCATTAATCATATTTAGTAATTCATTGTATCTGCAGAAATAAGTTAAAGCCATACAAAAAGCATAATTGCCCTTCAAATGTATAAACCTGAAAACATTTAGTTAACTGAATTAACACAGGAGGTCATCTTACCTGTCAGGCAGAAGACAAAACAGGGTGTAGTAAGAAGATAGATGAAGAGCCACATGGTTATCTTCTGTTCAGTGATTAGTTCAGAAGGAATAGTGCCTTGTAACACCACCATTCAGAGAGATAAAAATACCTGATCGAAGAGAAAGAAAAAGTAGTGAATAATGCTGACATAAAGCTTTATCTCACATCACATTGAACTTGCCATATTATCTGCCTAAACTAAATACTTGAGTTAATATAGCATTGAGTCTTTTGAATAATAAATGCATTATCAGATTTGCAGGGTCAAATTAATGATCTCTTTATTCAGAGAGAAGAGTATTGAAGAGTACTCAGACTTCCCAGTGATAATAAGTAATAGGGTAAACGTTAATACTGAACATCCTCTTTCAGACTCATCTTCCCAAATCTAAACTATGCTTTGGGTTGGATCTAGATCCTCTCTCTGAGAACACATTATTAGAAATATTTAAGTAATATATAGTTTGCAATAAAATAAGGAAAGTCCAGATTCTATCCCTCTTCATCACAGTAAATACTACATTACACTTCATGATTTTAAAGTCTGTAGAAAGAAAATCACAGTGAAACCTAAGTACATTAATCCCTTTCAAGAGTCACTTATTTTGCCTAGTGTATCATTCCTTTTAAACTTTTAAGCTAGCAGTCATGATCCTCTGAAAAGCGGTATTAAATTTTATGAGCTTCCTCTTAAATGACAAACATAATCATTACTGCAATGTCATATCTGAAGTTTTCTCTCTTCCCTGTGGGAGAAACTCTGCCTGTATATACACTAAAACCAAGCTACAGAAACATGCAGCTTCTCTTGAATACTCTAAGATTTCTAGATGCCATTTTTCAGAATAATTTACTTGCACAACTTTCTACTTCTTTCAATCAGAATTTTTTGCCAGCTTTTTGTTTCTGGCTGCTGGCTGTTATCTACTTATTTAGGGCAATGCATCATCATGTTTGCAGTGTGCAATTTTCCGTTTTGTTTAATGGATTTCTTGCCATGAATATATAAATGCATCCTTTAGATCCACCGCATCTTATTTACACTTCTTCTCTTGATTGGTTCTGCTGTAACACTAAGTTACGACCTTCACACAAAGCTTATGGTTGTACCTCAGGCACATGCTGATATTATCCACTCCTCTCAGCATATTAATTTTATTGCTATTTTGTTATAAAATATGCTTATACATACTTGAATAACCTTCAGTAGCACGCATCTTAGGACACGCTGACATGATAATAGGGCATTGTCACTTTTTGCAGGATGTAATCTTGATGCTACTGTTTTTTAGAACCTCATGCTAAGTGCTGATGACTCCAACAGCAGCTATTACATTTTACTGAGACTCTTGCTCTTTCTAGGTCAAATTTTTTACTAAATCATTCTCTTTTTCCAAAATCCCTATGTTTTATATCTTGTTTTGAAACCATCCTGTTTCCCACCTCCAACACCAAGAAACAGACAGATTTTAATTTCAAAGCATATGTACAAACACATCCGAGTCCCAAAGTATGTTTGGAGTAAATGCTGCTCTGACTAACACAGAGCCTCTGGTCTGAGTTGCTGCTGCACAGGCCTGTCTCAGTGTGTCTCATATCTGTCCTTGAGGTGGCGAGGAACATGTCCCAGCCATCGGGGCCTTACACTTGTCCCTTCCTCCCCTGAATAATGCTGAGAAAGTGTTTATCTGAACATACCTCAGATAGTGAGTCTTCCTTAGAAGAGAGTTTAATGGGGTGTTTTATTAAACTCATAGTATAGTAAAATGGCAAACAATATTGCAAGAGATTATTTTTGGCTCAGGAATTACAGGAGCTGTTACACTTCACTGTTTTGGTTTTTTTTTTCAGTAGATGAAAGCATTCACAAACACTTCAAAACCAAATTAGTTGTCATGACCCTAAAATGGCTATTGCATGTTCAGTAAAACACACACAAGAGCTAAACAGTGATCCCCACAACTGAGATCTATTTAGAAATATTCCCAGCAAAAAGACTTTTATGTTGGTAATAAATGCATACGCTTACTGTAGCTGGATCCAAAGGGAAGAATTCACTAAACATCTTTACCCTCCCACTTCTGCTGGCACTAAAGTTTCTTCAGACTCACACAAAGGATGTTCACAACTACTTAAGGCATCCACCTTAAATGACAGAGGTATGAACTCCTGCGTCTATATGATTCCTCCAAAAGACAGTGGCAGGCTACAGCAATAAATGACTTTGTATCCTTTTCCAGCAACCATATCCTGGCTATGAAGCTTATTGTGTTACGGCACTGCCTCGCCTGGAACATTTACTTCCAAGTGACACGAGTTAAATTGCATAGCTACGCTGAAAGAATGCACATAATTAAACAGCTATGAAACAGGAACTCTGTTGGGAACAATGGTAATTACGCAGTAACTCATGGTGATAATAACTGTGTTCAAATATATTGATAGATGAAACCGTTAAGAGTAAACCTGTGCTCTCCCTCTGATACTACAGGAACTACCACAGGCAGAAGACCCCTCCGCCTTCTCTTTTGCAGAATCCAGGTTTGATTTCGGAGCTACCTTGTCCCCCAGCTCTCTAAATATTCCCTTCTGTTGGCTCAGAAAAAAATAGTTTGAGCACTGGTTCAAATTACAGTAAATAAAAATTGTGTCAGTAAATACTATAAATACCTCATTTGACTCAGATACAAAAATATCCACCCTGTCAGGATAAAAATCCTTCCCTTGCTCTCACTTCTTTCGGCTGAGTGGGTTCTGTATATATAGCACACCCATCCCTCCTGATTTATCTCAGCTTGTGGACGAGAAGCGAGGCTGTTCCACATCGCTCTGCTGCATCTTGGCAGCACTGCCTGCTATGAGATGTGACAGCACGCAGGGTGCTGCCTGTACGTCTGAAGTGGTGTGGCTGTAGATGATGATACCACCCAGCTGCACAAGGAGGAGGAGCCCAGGTGTATCCGAGGCTGCAGCTCTCCTGCTGGAGGCAGCGCTGGGGGCTGCAGCACTCAAATGGCATCATCCACTGCCTCGCTCGCTTTACCGCTCTCAGTCTTTTTTCTTTGCAGAGTGAGAAGGAGATTGTTGCCTCAGTAAAAATCATTCCAGAACAAAAGAACAGTCATTACTACGACTCTCTTTTCTCCCCCGTGAAAGTAGAGAGTGATTGCAAGCCTGGACGCAGTCCTTTCAGTCTGCACAGTACACCATCCTTCTTTTCTCGCAACTAAGCATCAGAATTTTAGCAGATGAGTAAGACATTATGAAAATACGTAATAAAATGGGAGGCATTTAACTGCGATTGTTGCAAGTTTAATTATGATGTAATGCTTATTAACACATTTAAGTCCTGTTGACGATTCAGTTTCCCCAAAGGGCCAGTCACCACTACAGGGCCTTTGTCTTGCTAGATTCAAGCAAACTCCCGGTGAGCTGTCTGGAGTGCACTGGAGTGCACCTCTCAAAGGAGGTGGGGGAAAACCAGGACACTGGCTGCTGAACAGAAAGCATGTACATTTTTGAACACAGCGAGCTCCCAGAACACTTCTAGAGGCTTACAGTGTCTTGTGATGCTACATTAGGGTGAGAGGTGTTCCCAGGACACAAGGGTAGACCTGCCTCTCTGTACTACCCCACTGTAAGGATTCTTTAATCTCTCAAAATGCACTTCAGAAACATGTCTATATTTTCTTCCATATCTGTGTGGCTTTCTTCACATCTTTACCGCACACTTTGGCCCTCATTACAGAGAAAAAGACACTTATTTTACAGCTGTGAAAACAGCCAGTATATTCCATCACTTCCCTACTTAATCCAAACATGTAGATGACGTCATTATTTTGCAAGGACATAAAGCATTCATAAAGTAGGCACAAAAGAATCCACAAACAGCAAGTAATGGAAGTCATTTGAATAAAGTTTGGAAGATCAAAAGCAGTGCAAATAGGCTACATATTCTACTAGATTTGAAATCAAGAAGGGATGAGAATAGATAAGGGAAAGCCGAACAGCAGTGGGGGATGTTAAAGGGGTGACAAGGAAGCACAGAAACAGAACTACAGAACGCAGCATTACTGAGGGGAGGGTTATCATATGGGACATGTAAGTGATACGAAGGTGCATGAGGATTACCAGCTTCTGTCAGTAAATGCCAGTGTTTACTACGGCAAGATCTTTCCCAAAGCCCCCTTGCTGAGGCTTTCAGCTGCATCAGCCTCCAACATCTGCCCAGAGCTCCTCTCAGGAACCCTAAGTGCTGCACAGGCAGAGAGAGGGCAAAGGAAAGTATTTAGGAGCTCTGGCTTAGTACACTTACCTAGAAGAGGTAAATCAAGATGCTTGTTACGATTCTCATTTCCTAGTATATTATCATAATTATGCACATTTAAGTTTTAGAATTCGTAGAGATTCCATCCAGTTTAGACTATAAATAGGTACAACAATCAAGAAGAAATCTCTGGTTCTCCATCCTTTTTCAAAACATGAATATATATAATTGCAATAATTCAGTAGTAAATTAACACAGTGGCAAGTTATAATCAAAGCCTTTTAGGAGCCACACAATACTTCAACCTAATCAGTGTTTTGTATTTGTTTTTACTTCAGGCTCTTTTACCGATTTTAGAAAGCATCTGATTGCTTGTTATCTTGATTTTCTTGAAAGAGTTGACATTTTTTGCTATTACAACTAACTCCTCATAAATCTTATTAGTTGCTCAGTATTTAAAATTACCAAGAAACTTTAGAATTTAACAAATATAATGATGCACATTGCATATTATTTATTGGATCACCCTCTGTCCTTTCCTACTGTTTTGGTCTTCGCAATCTAATTTTGTGATCAATCAAAAAGTTTTGTCATTCTAGGTTGAACTGTGCTATTAGAAAAGACACTACACTTTATTTAAAAGTCTGGCTCCTCAACCATCACTCATGTCCCCTTTATTTACTTCTGAAACCAATACCTTAGCCACTAGCATTTGCCTTCACTATTACCATAACAGCAATGACAGTCAAATTCCTTGTGCCTGCACTGATTTATCTCATTATGGTGGTCTGGGATTACTGGAAGTAAACTTCCAAGGCAGCTCAACTCTTCTAGCACTGCTACATCTACACAAGATTTTAGATGTTAGTTGGCTGTCTCTTAAAAGTCCCAAAGCAGCTTTAATTCCCTGTTCGGAGGCTTGTAGAAACAATTTCCTTTTGATTATCTTTGACTTCTATAATTATACTCTTTGTTTTTGCCAGATTTGTTCAAGTGGAAAGGCAACTTCATATCCACTGCCCCAATACTGCCTACTGGCCCAAACACTCCATCACCAACAGCTGTGCTTCTAGTATTTTCCACATCATCCTATTTAAAGAATATAACTACTTTCCCCATTTCACATGAATGAAAACCAGCTAAGAAGCCTGTCAATTTGATGGCCCATAAATAAGAAACTAATCTTGAACATAATTTAGAGTTTCAAAGACAATATGAAACAAAATAACGAGCAATCACTAAGTTGGATCACAGCACAGTCTAATCCCTGCCTCCAATTACTCAAACGTTATTTTTTTTCCACAGCTTACAGGTGCTAGACAAATAAATTAAAAAAAAAACCCAAAACCAACAACAGGATCAGTTAATTAATATATGCAGATAGGCTAAATGAATAAGTGATTTTATCACTAGTGAACAATTCAACCAGCTCTGTATTTCTGCTTAATAAACATTGATTTGGAAACATGACAAACCAATGTCTTGAAGGTGATGAGGACTCCAGGGTTGTTACAGGGTTTGATCCAAGTTTTGATGGGAAATCCGAACTTTTAAGTGCAATACAAAACTTCCATTCTTTTACAAATATTTATAAACTTACTCTTCATGCTTTCTTATACTCTCATGTTGATAGCATTGAAAGAACTAATGTCCTGGTACTCTAATGATCCACAACACACTCTGGCTTGGTTACCCTTTTACTCCACTCCCTGCCCTCTTCTTTGGAAGCTGTGACTTCTCTCTAAGAATCAAGCACCAAAAAGACAATAAATTCCTTCTCTTGACCTGTTTTGAGCCATGCCTTTTGCATGTGAAAGCAATAGTGCCGGTTCTACAAGGCAAAAAACCCCATACCACCTACAACAAACAAAACCAACAAATATATTTGCAGAAGTTTGCTATAAGATACAGAAGGCACCAGGGATCTGAATAGCCACCTTACTGTCAACAAGATGTCTATTTTCGGTGGCAATTTTCTAATGCATCAAGTAGGATAGCACACTGGTAGTTAATCACACTGTGAATTTAACGCTCCTGCTTCCTTTATATTTACACATCAAAGAATTCAGACCTCACGAATCAGTAACTTCTTCAGTCAGTTCTCAGTAGGCACTTTTGCTTTTCTGTTGGGCAATTAAGAAGCCCTATGGGACTTTTCTCTCCTTGCTGCTACATCATTCTTCCCATTTTCATTGTTTTTCACTCTTTGTTTTGGCTTTCTGTTATTTTGTCCTCTCAGATAGTTCATGCAACTAATGAGATGTCTTATTTTTCTTATTTGCATCCACAGATTCATTATGAATCAACATTAATTCTTCTCCCTAGATGGATTTTACAGCGGTCGCAAATCTATCTCATCTTGCAGTTAATCAACGACTCTGTAACAAAGGGTCATTTAGTATTTCTATTATAAGCATATTTTTACAGGAAGAGGAGGCATCTTTTAATTTGTGATAAGATCAACAACTCAGCTTTCCTATTAATTATGAATACAGTTTGGTTACTTTTCTTGACTCACTGAACTGCAAAAAGGTTTTGTTTTGAAATACCTTCCGATAATGAAGTGTTGCTTAGCGGTACTTAAACACTGGTTTTAATCATCATGTCAGCAGCAAAGGGTCAGGCAGCCAGTCCTCCGAGTCCCTATTGCTCTATCAGCAACTGGCTGTTCTTTCTGCTAAGGCAATAAATAAGCAAAAGATCACTTACTGCTGCTGTAATTCACAGGCATTACTCACACTGTTCTGAATGAATACTGTAAGGGCTTTGCTGCTTAAAGATTGCCTGGTAGAAAATGTCAGCGTATAAAAATCAATAAACCTCCTGCCAAGCATAGAGCATCAGGCAGAATCGCATACTACTCTCTTCCTATACTTAAAAGTACCTTCTCTTTGTGTCTTGTTAAAATCTAATTAGTTTAATTTTACTCCAAGATAACCAAACACACTCAAGGTTCTAAAACCAGCATGAAAAAAAGTATGTCACGCATACAAATAAATATCGACTATTAAAAGCAGTCATTCTTTCACACAATAGAGAGGACTTTTTGCTTACTTTGGCCAGCAACTTTCGATGCACAAAACCCACTAACTTCTCCGGTAAAATCAGGTGTATAATTGCCATTATCTTTCAGTTTCAATTTTGTTACAAGTTTATAAAAGAAAAGAACAACACTACTCAGAATGTCAACTTGAAATGAAATCTTCAATGGATCCGTTTCTAAGAAAAAAAGAATTTGATGTTTCAGAAAAATGAAATATGATGTGAAAATCTTTACCACACTTCGCATTTTCTATGCGAATTTCACATTTTCTTGAATCTACTAATACCTTGTTATTCATCGGTAAATGAAGATATGGGAATGAATCGTGTATTCAGTAAGTTAAGAGTAGATATATACATAAAAATTTAACAGTTTGTTCATATAATCCGTAATTCAGGATACCCTAACATACTTCCTATTGTACAGTCAAAGACAAGCTCAGTGGGAGATTTCATCTTCAAACTGCATGTTTCCTAGCAACTCTCTTTAAATCAGAGTAGCTTTTAAAAAAATTTACATCAATCACTTGGAACTGTTGAGAATGCTTAAAAACATCTCTTTCATCCTGTGAATAAACAGTTCGAATCAGACTAGCAGCTGCAAAAAGGAGAAAAAAGGAAAATCACTTCCATGTTTACTGGAATTTGCTGGTAGATTTTGGAATAATACGTTATTTGTGCCTTTTGGTTTGAAGCTTACACATTTCAGAAGATCTACTGGTGAGATCCATGAGAATTTTTTACAGGTTTGAGCTGCCATACACCATTTCAAAGGTCCTCTGTGTTTTAAAGACTGCTTTTCAAGGATACTTACTCATGAGGTAGACTTAGTTGTATTCTGCAGATTTTAAAAGACAAATGATGGTTTCACTACGTACAACTAAAGCAGAGCTTCTGTAGTCTTCAGATACTTAAAAAAACCCCACCTTTTTTAAAAACATAAGTTTATTGCTTGCTAATTATCAATATTTTTCATGTACAGCTTCTCTGTCAACCCCAGTATAGACTCAGACGGACACAGGATCTACGGAAATCTCTCTTAATGCGTAGTCAGCAAGGGGGACACATAGATGTGAACCACCAGGACAGTCTTTCCATGAATCCCAGTGTCAAAACTGCTACACCTGAGAGACACCAGAAATCATACTTTCACATGCTAACCAGAAAGAATAGTGATGTCGTGATTGCACTTAGATTAAATGAAGGTAGATTGGGGAGAAACAAAGGTGAGAAAATGGATTGGTAAGGGGATGAGAAGGCTGGATTACACATCAGCATTGGGTATTCAGTACACTTGTCTGGCCTGATCACCAAAGCACGTCCTGTTTTCTTACTAAATTCTATCTCTCACTAATCTCCTGGGTGAGGGGCTCCCTATTCTGTGTGGGGGTGGGATCACCAGCCTGAGGCTCTTAGGTGCCCATGATGGTAGCAAGTGGAGACATGGCAGTGTGTGAGGGATCAGAGTAGTGGGCACAGATTACAGGGGCCCATGTATTCAGGATGACAGCAACTGCAGAAAGTGGAGTAGATACATACGGTATGGGTGCGTATGCCAGTATGGGCTTGCCAGTGGACACCAAGCTGGACTACCCAGCAACTTGGGCACAGGCTTGGAGCCACTGCTGCCAGCAGCTGGGGACACCTGGGGATCCAGGGCCAGATCTTGGACAGCCTGAGTGCCTAAGGCCGTCTACTGGATGGGTCCACGTTTATGTATTGACACATATTTTCCAGTAACAGGCCTTCACTCTTGTCACCCAGACAGGGTGAAGTTGTTGCGCCTGTTCCTCTTTGTAGCTGCTGTTGCACTCTGCCTGTTGATCTATGTGGCCAGCCAAGTACCGATGTACGGACACGCTGTGTGAGCTGCTCAGCATCGCTGCTGGCTGTTCCCAGGCACAGGGAGCTGCAGCACTCTCACTTCTCTCAGGTAACCAGATTTGGTAAGCCTCAACAAAAATAATGAAGAAGTTCAGTGAGATGCGTCTGACCCTGAATTTCTACAGTGACGTAGAGGATTGGCAGGATTTCTACAATTGACGTCCATGACTGCATGAGAGATTTATCTTTGCAATGCAATATAGCTGAAAATGCCAGTATTTTACCTTTGTAATACCATAACGCTTATTCATAATGAAATTAAAGTATGAGAATTATATTACAAAAAGTATTACCAATCAGTTTAATAACTGAATCCAGGGAAATATTTAAGATCACTCCTAAGCAATTAATAGGTCTACAAATAAAACCGAAAGAGAGAAGCATTTGATTTTATACATCAAAATCACTCTGCTTTGCTTTAATTCTTAAGTATCAAGGAGAAAAAAGTTAAATAAGAAATCAAACAGGTATATGAGAACCAAAGGCCTGATCTGCTGAAGTGTCTGCAAATATTTAAGTATAGGATGAACACATACAGGAAAATCACAGGAGGCACTCATCAGTTTGCAGGACTGAAGCCTAGAAAACTGCATTACAGAGATCTTGTTCCAAGTTTCGTATTGTGACTAAAAGTACATTTCGATATGTAGATAAATATAGCTTAGGCAAGTCAGCCACACAAAAAGACATTTCTCTTTAGTTGTCAAAGTTGCATTAGTAAGCAACTCCATTCCAATAAACTAATTTCAAATAATTACAAATGTTTTACTTGATAACCATTCTGTTAAACACAATATTCGAGTGTATTCTTTCACAGATGCTACTTCAGTATGGCAATAAGCCAAGAAATCAAAATAACCTTCGCATTTAGAAAGTGTTGATTGCAAAGTAGTGCGGTAACATCTTGTAGTAATTCCACATTCTTCCAAGCACTAAAACAGTGTCGCTCAGGCTCCATTAAACAACTGCCTACAGATCCTGCACAGCTATTCTGTATTTACTGCATTTCTGATATGGACTTGGAAACGTTCACATCAAGGAAGACGTGGTGTCCAATACAGGGGCTTTCCCTGTTTAGGAGCTCCTGACACAACAGGTATAATGAAAATGCCACTAAAGTGTATCTGGGAGAGATAATCCTTTCAAAACACGCACCCTACATGCCTTTATTACATTTCTAATTTGAAAGTATGACATGTAGTATGTAGTCATGTTGGAGTTTATGTGCTTACTACTCCTGTTTTGCAGCACTAAAGAGAGTTCAAATGCTACAATGTCTATTGTCTTTGCTTACTAAAACTTGAACGGACTTTCTGAAGATGTACTGAAATTTTAATATTTTCCCCTATTACGTTCTAAATTTTTCATACTTTGGCCGAAGAGCAATAACTTCATAATTCTTGATGCCTAACTTTTGGGTAAAATGATGGAATTATTATATTTTAATTTTTCAATATCTTTGTTTATTTTGGGGTTATATATAACTAAAAGTACTCAACAAACAAGGTTGGTCGATTCAATTTCAGTTAATCTCTCACACAATATAAACTGTTTTGATTTTTTATTGCCTAACCCCACAATTGAAGGGTAATATACTCACTATATAAGGAAAAGAGAAAGCACATCATCACATGCAGACACTGTTTTACCCAGTGAAAGCCAAGTAATCAGTATTTACTCTGATACCTTGGGCAACATGTTAGTGCATCTCCAAATCAGGAACATCCACACATTAACGTCTTTAAAGAAAATCAATTATAGATGCCTGAATCTATTAACTTTTGCACTTTTGCACATACTTGCTATTGTGCTTGCCTTCATCCTTCTTCTCTGACCTCTTCCCCAAACTGCTCAACTTTTCTTAATTGTCTCAAATATTCAATTAAACTAATTTGACTGGAGAGGCTTTTCACATTCAATTTATCTGGAAAGAAAACTTGATAAAATTACCTCCCTGATGTACAGCTGAAATGACAGGAAAAGAACAGACAAAATGTTACTCACAGTAACCAGTATCAGAAACTGAAATAGCATCATTATGTTCATTGGCATTTCTGTGCTTTAATCCGGATGGGGATACAAGAAGAACACAGTCCACAATGCATTAATAGTACATTTTAAAAGGCAATGTGAAAGATGCTGTTATTTATAACTACCAAAACCTGCTGTACATCACATTCTGTAGTCTGCTAATGCATCTGTCAAATGAATCACGGCAACACAAATTTGGTCATTTGGTCTTTCTATTTCCCAGCATATTATATTAAATTATTTTTTAAATGTCTAACGTTTATACTGTAATATTGGTTATGTCCTGAAACATCCTGAGAACTTGGGGATTTCCAACAATATGAAAAATTCTAATAGAGGCAATGCATTCCAAATATTTGATATAAATAATTAAACTCACTAGACATTTTGTAATGTGATTTCATATATCACCTTTTTCTTCTCATTAATGCAGAGTAGCTCTAGGTCACAGCACAGACAGCTTCCATGCTGATCATATGACTGAAAATTCCTTTTCTAAGATATTGAAATTTGACAATAAGTCAGTGTTATCTTAACTGAGAGATGGCATCTTACACTACCCTTTTATTTGGTAGATTATTTTAATGCTGCAATCTGGCTGTTCTTTTCTAGTAATCACAGAAATGCATTGCCAATTTTGAAGAGCTAAAATGTCAGTATTTGTAAGCTGTCACAGAATCTAAAGTCCAGACTTCTGCAGATCATTCTTTGGACTCTTAAGCAGAAACAAGATGACAAAGAGAGACAGGAGCATACAGTCCTTTGTCAGTATGGGGACGGAAGGGTTTAAGTAGAAGCACAGTGGAACAAAGAAAATAATAAGATGCCTTAGGACCTCAGGACCAGAAAATCAGGAATAATTTCTGTGTGATCATTTTGACATGAGCATTTCAAAGCTGTTACTTTTCAAATTTAACTCTGGGTCTACCCTTTCTTAGAGTAGAAATAGAATCAAGATCAGATACCGGGACATGAAAAATGTTGAAAGCTAAATGTCTGAGAGGGAACTTGTGTTAGGTTTTCTATGGGAATAAAGTGTTGTGTGATTTTCATGAAAAGATGAGCTTCAGAAGACATGCGGCAACCTTCACTCCAGGAGGCACCAGCTCTCCTAATAGAGCACGTACCAAAGACAGCTTTAACAAAGCTCCCTTTTTCCTGTATTATAGCACAGCAGTGTCTACTGGCTTAGTATGAGAAGGTTAGTCAATTGTTTATAAGCCGATCTCTAAGGACATTTATTGTGGATGGAAAAGAGAAAATGACAGTCAAAGCATGAGTAACAAAGTGATAAATAACGTACATTAATTTACCTCTTTGTTGTATGTGAGAATTGAACGAAAGCTAAATTTCT
>WEIS01048027.1:0-12156 GCA_013389965.1 Todus mexicanus
AATCCAGCCTATATGTGCATTAGACACTTGGGATTCATAAACTGGTGTTAAACTGCAGCCATTAAAAATGCAAGGTCATTCTGAAAATGGAAAAAATCAGGCAAGCATCTTTCCAGTCTGTACCTAGTTCTTTTCACTCCTCATTAAATTTCAGTCAGTGAAATCCACTGGCCTTCCTCAATCTTTTGCCAGGGGAGACTATACCATACACAGACCATCTGGTGGTGAGCAACAGGTTAGCCACAGTGGGCTTTTAGGGGTTCATAACAAACTAGCCTAATATTGCCCAACAGCTGTCAGTTCTGTTTAGGAAAGGCAAGCTTACATTTGTGTGATCCCATTCCTTGCACTGCCCTTTTCAAACAAGTTGTGTAACAGTCCAAAAGTGTTGAGAGGATTTTCTACAAGAATCAATTATAAGCAGGTGCTCTGTGAAAGTGGATGAACTTGGTTGTTCATACTGTAAGTTATAGTATCTTTTCCCTGGCGAGCTCGCTTTTTCATCATGTGAGCATCTATCACCTACTTTAGAAACTCTTGGGTGGTGAAGCCCTCTGGGGCAGATTCATTCACCTTACCATAATCAAGCACAAACCAAATAGTTCAACCAAAGATGTTAGGTGAGAACATCTTTAATGTTAATGAACCAGCCTTTCAAAAATATCACTCATCCCATCAATCAATAAAAAACACTAAAACATTTCAGGTATTCCTGATAATTAAAGTGATTGCATCTGATTCATTAAATTACCAATCAAAAAAAGTGGTAAATTTAGGTTTAGCATACAGAATGCATATATTTCATAGCATCATTTTAAGTGGTTCTCCATTTTCCATTTGTAAGATATTAAGTGAATAACCCTTGGTTTTGTCATTGTATTTTATGGTTTGGAGAGATAAAACTTCACTACTACTTTACTTACTGTCTCCTAAGGACATACATCTTTATATGTAGTTTGTGAGGCAGAAAGACCTGGATACTCAGAGATGGAGTTATGTTAGCCTTAAAAATATTTATAGCATCCTTTCTTCTTTTAAATGATACCCGTCAGTCAGACGCAGCACTCATTGAAGAAGCCTCAATCCAAAAGCTGTGCAGTTTGAACTAATTTCTATATTTCTGCAAAAGAACATGGATTACTTGTTTTGCCTCTGGAGCAGCTGATGACCTTGTATTGATCACATACATTTTCTTTATTTGACTACTACTTTTTTTGTTTGTCTTCTAGACATCAGCATGCTTTACAGATCAGCATAGGATATTATCCATCCTGTTTCGCACTAGAAAAATCTAAGCTCCAGATTGCAGAAGTGACCCAAATCACCGCCAATGCCAGTGGAACCATTAGCAAGGCCACCTGCAGAGCCTAGGAGAGACAAGAGCCATCACACCAGCCACTCCAGGACACAAGTACTGTGTATTCTCTGGAACTCCCTCCCTCAGTATCTCAGCCATTCATCACACATAAAGGTTTTCCACACAGTACTGCACCAGAAAGGTGATTCTTACTAGTCATCACATGATACATAATGCAGTAAACTGGTTCTAGCATGCAGAAGTTTTCAGTTTGTGGACTTATCAGGCAGCTAAGTTATGCCATCTCAACAGATGTTAATATTTATACCTTTCCTACAGTGCCTATCAGTGTTTATCAGCCCTCAACTAATCATCCTTGCAAATAGTAGAAGCCACAAGGTGCTCTTTAGCATACTGAAGAGTGACTGAGGTTTTAGATTTGACAGTACAACACTACAAAAGATAACCTGCTTCTAAAATCCCAGGTGATAGGCAAATACTAATGATCATGTCGTCATAATACTGCTATTTGGGCTTTTTTTCTGTTCTTGAACATACCCAAGGACTGGACTGATTCTTCTGGCATCCTCAAATGTGCAGTGGCCACATGCTTTATTGCTTCATCAGGATTGACTGGCTGTGTGACACCTTGTCCTTTGCTACAGTAGAAGGAATGTGTAGTCAGAACATATATGCACCTATTCTGATCACTAAACCAACAATATGCATGGCCCAGATACAGCAGTTAAATAATTTTCAGACAACAGCTTTTTGCCTACCCTTGGAGAACACCTTTGTTCATAGACATCTTGCAGTCTCTTTTACTGCCCCCCTTTGGTTGCTAAAACACTGTTCTCTGAGTCACAAATATGATATTTTTCTTCATCCCTCCTCAGAGTGAACCAGGAAATAAGAAATACTGTCTTATCTGTAGGCTGGAAGTAGCTGATTAAACCACAGTGAAACTGCCACAGGATTTCTTGTCTTGGTTTTGTTGTCCTTTGGCTCTAGAAATACACAGACCTGTCTGAAGGGATGAATGAGGCAAAAAAAACCCCAAAAAACAACTGGTTCACCATACACCTCTTAGGTCTGACAGAAGCACAGAATAACTTTGTCTGGAAGCGACATCTGGAAGTTCTTCCTGAAGCACGACCAGCAGAGCAGCCTACTCAGGGCCTTCTCCAGTCAAGTCTTAAGTTTCTCCAGGGATGGAGACTCTACCAGCTCTTTGGCATCCTGTTCCCATGTTCAACCACTCTTGGGATAAAAACACCTCCTCCACATTTTCCAGTTAAATTATTTTGCTCTTTACTAAAATAATTTAAACAGAATAACAGTTTTCAAAAATTACGTCAAGGTTAACTCTTGTTTTACTATCAGCAAGCGTATTTCAAAGGCTGGTTTTTTTGTGTATGTTTTTTTAAATTTATTTTTTGTTCAACATCTCCATTTTCAAGCATGTCTTAGGGCTTGAGGGTCATCTAAGGCACTGGGGATTTAGGAAGGCTGGTTAAGAAAAGCTGCAGCCGCTGACCTCTAAAATTTCCATTTTTTAAGAGAGATATTAGGTGGGAAGGTCCAAAATTTGAATGTTACCTTTGGAAGCATAGTCGCTAAGGGGCTTGTCAGAAGGACCATCTATTCTTACGGGTGCAGTTTCTGCATTTAGCAGAATTAGCTAGACTAATCATTAAATTAATTAAGATAGATCCTGAATGCCACTGTGTCTTTATATCTGTACAAGAAAATCAAATGAAGTGAGACAGAGAAAGACACCATGAATTATTTTTTGTTGTTGTTCAGAAAAAGGGAAAGAAAAGAGAAAGTAGTTGTAGGGCTAATACAGTTTCCCTTTTTCTAATAAATTTCCTGGGTCAGTTTTATAGCAGAAGGTGATCTCCTGGGATCCTGTGCCACTGTCATAAATAACACAGTGGCAGAAAATGACTCATTTTGAACTACCAAAAATAAGAGGCTAAAAAAATAAAATAAAATAAATTTGCCAAGTTCAACTCCTGACATGACTTTCAATTAGACAAGGGCTCCCATCAAACTGAGCAACACTGGTGCTCACACTCCTCTCTCCTAAGCACAGTGAAATGCAGACAGCAGCAGAGAGTAAGTTAGCTTGTTAACTTCGACATATTTTCACCATCACATGAATTATCCCCCTTTGGAGGAATGGAAATAATGTCTTTGTTCTTATACTTAAGAGAGAAAGAATTTTATTCTGAACACAGAAAGCACAGGTGGAATTGTGAGAAGAGTGGAGGAAGAGCTATATATCAGTAAATCTGAGTACCCATATATCCATCTCACATTACAGAAAGCACAGCCTATTCTCAGCTACCACCCGGACCACTTTGCTCAGCAGAGCCCTGTGCTTTTGCTCTGATGTGATGGATGGTGCTTTGAATTCTCTAAGCACTCCCTAGATTCAGTAATGACTTCACACAGGTTGAGGAGAAAGGCTGCATCTGTCCAGCACATTTTTGCCTTTCCTCATCATG
This sequence comes from Todus mexicanus, assembly GCA_013389965.1. Lineage (NCBI taxonomy): Eukaryota > Metazoa > Chordata > Aves > Coraciiformes > Todidae > Todus > Todus mexicanus. The sequence goes on from WEIS01048027.1 coordinate 3,811, forward strand.
TTTCTATCATGCAGCTCTAAGAAGCATTGTGTAATATCTGACTCTTGAGCCTGGATTTCTCCTATTTTTCTCTAGTGATGCCATCATTGTCATGACCAGAGACCACTACGCTAGCCTCACCACAGTTTCCAGCCTGCTGTTTGCACAAAACCACTTTTCAATTAGTCCTTTTCCCCAGAGACTAGGATGGGTACTGCAGACAACGGAGGAGGGATGAAGAAGGGAAAAAGAATTGGAAGGAACATTTTTCATGTTTCTTGCTACCTCACTCATAGCTGAATCTTACCGACAAATGAGCAGAGCTCATCATTACCCCAGGGGAAGACAACAACGGGGTGCTGAGTGGCCCCATCATCAAGCACTGCTTTTGTAATAGGAGAGTAATAGCTGTACATACCCAGGGTGGATGATTATATTCAGGCAAACAGAGTTTCAAAGTATATTTCGGGAAGAGAAGTGCAAGCAGCCTTCATCACAGAGAGAGTATGACACTAGATCCCCAGGGAACATACTGAAGCATCTGGGTACAGGGGATGGCACTTTTTTTTTTGTCATTGTTGCTTATTGTACACAATACTGACAATCACAATAAAACTCCTGGCAATTCCCTGGAAGTACGAGCTCTCAGAAGAGCCAGACTATCCCAGGACTGCACTGCCCAAGCTTGGACACCCACCAACAGGGAGGGTCACAGCCACGTGTGGTTGACTCACCGAATACTAGGACACCCTTGAGTGCAGAGGCAGGGTGCTTAGATGGGGAATTCTTGCTCTAATGAAAGAAATGGGGGAAGAATTGCATTCATTTTGTGTTTTGGTGTGTTTTGTGTTGGAGAAAATAATAGGTCTGCAAGGAGCACTCTCCTTACTAGTTACTAGTCAGAAGGGTCAAGGAGATGCACAGGACATTTCTGGGGTGAGTTTTTCAGCCAAAGAAGGAGTTCTAACTTGCACGTTCCCTGCCCTTGCCTCTACCTTTCCGTTCCAGCTGGTTTTGCTGGATGCCGTCTGACAAAGTAATATCTTCATTTGTCTTAAGCTTCTGGAGATTTGAGCCATGTCCAGGCAATGTACGTGTCCGTATTTGTAGCATATTACATTTCAATAAATGTAAGGCAGGAAGTTTTATTTCTTTAATGTATGCGCAACCACTGGATTTGGCTTTCTGGCAAGAGCCTGATGTTCTGTACAAACAACACTAATGAGCCCCTGTAGGCTCAGCACGCAGCTCAGGAAGGCAAGAACACAAGACATCTCCAAAGGGGACCTTGTGCACCACACCAAGGGTGAGCAGTACAGAGCTGTAAGTGGGACCTCTACAACGACCAGGTGAATTCCTTCCACCTCAAACATTTCCTTGTATCCTCACATGCACCAGAAAGGCCGCAGTGCACCTCAGTTACATGCAAGTCAGTCATACAAATCAGTGAATGCTGCTGCTGACTCGCTTTCAGGTTTCTAGGGCTTCACTTCACTGATTGGATCCTTTTAAATACTATGGGAAGAAGGGTAGGATGCCTGCTGTCAGCAAACACAGCAGAGCTGGGCAGTCATGTCCTCTAGCTCCTGGTGTTCACAAAATTAGTATCCTTGAAACTCCTCACCACCATCGTCCTAAGCCTGGATTTAGCTACCCTGAAGCATTTCCAGCATCTCTGATGTCATCTGAGGTACCCAACAGGTTACAAGTGTGCTTCATACAAACAAGATCTCCCACTTCTGTGCTTTGCCAAATCCTTTCACCTGGCACATCTGCACCTTCCTCTAATCTGAGAACTTATTTCAGTGTTCACAGCTGAGTGCTATGCTTGTATGGGGTTTTTTTTTTTTGCCCATTAACTACTCAGGGAGAGAAAAGAAAACCAGTTAAAAGACTGATATACACTTGGATCTTCCAAAGAAAGAGGGGGTTTATATTCTTCTGGGTCACTTTTCCTTTCATCTTATCACTCACACAGTCCCAAACAGCTGACAGCCACCAACAGCTGAATTAGAGACTGTTACAAAATACGCATAGCTATAAAACTTGCAGCAAACAGCAAGAAAAAAAGGCGAGAATTTCATGAATTTTTTTCTTGCTTGTGTGAGAATCTTCTCTTTTCTCTGCTCTGTAAGCTAATATGACTTAGGAATATTTTAAGAATAAATATTCTACTACATATCAAGCTTTAAACACCGTAACTCAATCAGATATGTTGAGATAAATTAAAGATTAAGAAGTTTTCCAAAAGCTATGACCACTTAAAAAAAAAAAAAAAAAGTGTGCACTGGTGTTTATGTAAAGGAAGCTACACAATGTCCAAATTGTATTGATAAATTACAATTCTGCCAGCTTCATATGTGCCATTTCCTGAAATTTCTTCTTAGGCAAACCTCAGTGCAACAAATAAAGCAGCAGATTTGCCTGAATACTGATAATAGAAACTCCTGAGCACTTATGGATAAGATGCTGAAGGAAAACTACCCCGGAGCACCTAAGGCTGAACCAAAGCAGGGAGCCTGCACGCCAAGGCTTGGTTTCACCCCTTGAGCCTCATCAGCCAATTTAGAAGTCCCATGGGCAGCCAGAGATGTTCCTCTGCACTCCCTGGCTCTCCCCCGGTGCCCTGCATGGCCATTTGCAGGGGATATCCATACAAATGAATCCCAGGTACTGTCATAAAGTTACACCAACAGATAAAAAGTAATTTCTGAGTCAGTGGGAAAGAAAGGTGAATACAGAGCAAGAGGCTATACATCCGATTCCTCAAAAAGACAAAAATCAGAGGTTTTGTTCCCTCATGCCACTTTCTTTAAATATTTAACCAAGCAAATTATAATTCCATTAAAAAAAAAGAAAAATATTTCATGAGTATCTCTTTTAGAATTGATTCAAACCTCCATCAGAACCATCCTCTAGAAAGAGAAAGAGTTGTGGCACATATGATTTGTCTTTAATGCCTGTGTAGAATGTTTATGATGACTATAGAAGTACATAATGGGAAGCACGAGGATGAAGACCGAAATCTGTAGATGACATCTTTTTCTTTCCAAGACAGAGTCCTAGCCCTGCTGGCACAGTCCCACCTTCCAGCAGACTGCACAGCACCCTACCTCAACACACATTTGTCCCAATGCATCTGATTCATTAGTTAGGAGAAAAGGAAAGGATTAATGTGATTTCTGAATAATGCAAATAATGGATAAAGGGGACTGCTGGACCGATCACAGGCTTTAGAGAGCCCAGCCATCCATCAAACTTACTCCTCCCGTTCTTGTTATCCATCACTCCTTCCTTTAGGTAGTCTGTCAATAAATTTTGTGTCAGCAGATCAGAAGTGATGACATAGTTCCCAGCTTTGAAGGACAAGTAAAGCAAAAAACAAAGGCAAAGGACATCAGAAAAAAATATAAAAGACTTGCTTCGCTACATCCTCAGCTACAATTGTCCACACTGAACACAGCACCCACTAGATCAAACAACTAGGAGATACATAGGCTATATTTTTATATATAGGAGATATATACAGATAGATATATAAAAACCCCACACTAGGATAACAACATAACTAGGTCAAACATGCCACTTATTTAATGAAGTAGGTTGTTGGGGGTTTGGTTTTTTTCCTCTCTTTAAGGATGTTTCACACATCAAAATTCTCAGAGATCCTTTAAGTAGCCAGAGCTAGAAATATTGCATAGTTTGGTAATGACTGACTTGATAGAACTTAAGGAAAATGTGATGAAGAGGTATACTTGTAGAGGATCCTGGGTAGGAATATAATGAGTCCAAATATGATGTAAAATAAAAGTAGAGACAGGCACGATGGGCCAGATGGGGACCTGCAGTACATACATACAAAAGAATCATTCAAGGAGTTAAGGTATTCACAAGCTTATATGAAATCAGCAAATAGACTCACTGTGGTCTGACTGTACAAATTATAGTAAAAATCCAGAGTAATTCAACAGACAGGTGTATACAAATACATAATCTAAAGTAAAGTCCAATCAGAATCTGTCCCTGGACCTTTCCTTTTGGCAATAGCATCTTCTACTCAAACTAATTGTGTGTACTGCAAGAGAGACACCTTTAATAAAGAAAAAAGAAGTACTGTACATGGTTTCCAAGATTGAATAAGACATTCTATCAACATGCAAAATGAACTAATTCAGCCACTGCAAATGAACAGATTTAAAAACCAAAAGATAGAATTTCCACATCTCATTTGATTTGTGCTACTGTTTCCACTCTTCACTGCACTGAAAGAACAGCTTTACCCATTCTCTAAAGTATTCAAATGCTATAAACTTTAATAATCAAAGCAAACCCAAACATTAATAACTGCTTGAGATAATATTTTAAGTGAGCAGGAGGACAAAGAAAACATTCCTAATTCACAAGCGTTTACACTTTGTACACTAGAAGTCTTCCTAAGGGTGTAATCATGCCTTGAATTTCTGCAAGAAGCCATAGAATTTTCCCATAGCACAAATATAAAGAAATTAGAACCATTTCCCCATTGTTACAAAATACATATGGTTTTAATGATTTTGGTTTTAATATCTTAATTCTAGGTGTATCATTCGCTTTTGATACATTAATAAAACTCCTTGATTTACTATCATATCTAGTAGTAATAACACTACCTGGCATGTTTGTCTTACACGCTACAAAATATCAAACTATTTTCCTTGAAGTACCTCTCATGAAATAACAAGTATAAATACATCTCTAAAGATAGTAATTCTGAAGCATCTTTTCTCTTTTGTGTAGGCAGTTTAAGTTACCCACTCACCTAAAGGACTGTTCCTGTACTCCTAATGCAGGTTCCAGTCCTGCCTTGTCCTTGAGCACAAACCAGGAGAACACGTATCCTACATGCATTTTCTCTAAGGCTTTAGCTTTTCATCTTCTTTAATTAAGCAACCGCGGGGGTGTTTTCAGCAAAAAGGAGGCTGTTTCTTTCCTTTGAAGCTCAGGCAAAGGGCAACAGGCTATGTATACTGTAACTGAATGCTTTTTCTATGTCTTAAAATGTCCCAGCAAACCAATTTGACAGCTGAGACATGTTAGTTTAGGCCTGCTGCTACTTCAGAGAGCATCACATATGTTGTTTGTCTCTCAGTGGGAGCTGTAAACCTCACTGTAGAGCTGGCCAAAGTGCTTCCTGAGAATCCTAGGTGCACTTTGCCAGGACCAGAATTAGCCCCATGATCTTCTGCAACCACAAGCTGTTTCTGTTGTACATTACCCACAACTTTGCTTGGATCTAAAGCACCTGTCAGTAATGACATATATTCCTGAGCACATTCTTTAATCATTATTTAGAGCAATTTTAGGAACATTTCTTTTGTAGAACTGCCTCCACCCAGTCTGAAGTTAAACCCTTTTTCAAAAGTCTTTAAATAACTTTTTCCTCATCTCCTTAGTCTTCAGGAAATGATCCAAGCCAAAAGTATGCTGTTACTCTATCTCTCAAGAAACACAGGGTACAAAAAAAGTCTGGTTTCAAGAGTAAAACCTTTCATCTGCTAGTTGTCTTTAAACACATGTAGAAATAAATTTAAGTTGCCTTCTTTTAGACTTTCTTCAGTACTATTTCAACTTACTTTCTTAGGATTCATGTAAAAGGGTAAACTGGGCACATCTCCCTCGTTTTGGCAGTAATAAGAAATAAATTATGTAATACAGTGTTTTTTACTCAAGTCTTTTAAAATTCTATATCTTTTCAACTCAACAGAAATGCCCCATCACCAAACCAACTATTTTTTTTAATAAGAAACTGAATTCTCGCCCATGTTGCACTTTCAAGTCAACTCTATCTCACCATGACTCTGCAAATCGTGTTTTGGGGAGACACTATTAGAAGAATAGACAATCAATTTCCTACACACTAGATAAGCAGCAAAGGAACTGGAATGAGGTAAATACCTGTGATGTCTAGAAATCAGGTACCTTATTACTTTAAGAGGTAAATAAGTTCTTAAATACATTTAAAACGCTCTAATCCTAAACTGCAGAACGGAAAGAACTGCTTTGTCATGTGGGTTTGCTGAGCTGTTGAGGTTATAAGTGTTAGACATTTCTATCAGAGGTTTTAAGCAGCCCAGTCTTCCTTAAAGGATGCTGAATAGCAATTCTTTCTTACTTCTGTGTCAGCAGGGCTTGAGTTCAAGAGCCCTGGTAAGGTAATGACACTTCACATTTCTAGGTGTATATATTTTGTTCAAATGCCACAGAACATGTCTACTTTACTTTTACTTGCAGTACAAACTGACCTTTTATTGTTCATTTGAAAAGTTTTTGCTTCAGTGTCTTGTTTTTCTCAGTTCATTTACTGCTCCATAACAGATACATGCTATTCAGTAAAGTACTTGAAAAATTACCACTTTATTCTAATGATGTATTAACACTGGGTAACAGCATGATGAGAAAGGCAGTTAAGAGCATGTTTTAGCATTTCTCCATTCTATTTTTATGGAATGGAAAACATTTACAATTATTTAATGTGGCATTTATTTCCAATTTCCCTCATCTACCTGCAATTTATCATATAATTCCATGTCAGAACCAGAGGTTGTTTATAAATCACACCATGCAAATCAATAAAATGAAATCAAAGAAATCACAGTATTAAACATTTCATAACTTAGATTTTTATTGGCTTATATAAACTTTAATTAAAGTTAAGTTTAATTAGTTTTTGTTGTGTTATCTGTCATTGTATAGGAAAATGACTACTCTGCTGCCTGCTTTGTATTTGTTTTGTTGTGATATAAGTGTCAGACTTTTGCATAGTACAGTGCTGAAAGGTATGGAAATTACATGAGAATATAAAGCACTGGGAATATCCTTGGATGTCAGTGAAGTAGTTTGACATTTACTGTGATGTTACACAGAAGATTAGACCCTTTAACGGTGACACCCCAGGGAGCCATATCCTTGTATCACTTGGCATGTGCCTGACATAGCAGGAGTTGAAAGACAGTATTTGTGAAAATAAATGGCAAGGAAAACAGTGCTAGACCATTAGAAAGCAATGAAAAAAATGCCACAATCTGTAGGTTACAAGATGTCTCAAACCAAGTCTTTCCTGTCATCCTTAAATTCTTAACTCTTCATGTAGTACCAGCTATGGTGATTCTCTCCATTTATCTATCACCTCTCACAGAGTAGAACCTTCATGACTGATCGATAAATGAATTTTGGTTAAAAAGTCATTAACTTTACCTGGAACAATAATAAACCTTTTCACACTAGGTTTCTCCAAATTTCCACTCAGTTTAGTAAGAATTATAACAATTGACTATTATTTACTCAGTGTTGGCCAATTCTGATGAATATAGTTTATGGGAAACATTTCTATCAAATTTTTATTGACTAAAGTCTCAAGATGTAGATGTTGAGAACATACATTTTTACTTGCTCCATGCATCATATTTATAAAGCAAATATTCAAAATTTATGACTACCAACGTTTCTAGTTCTCTCACATCTTTTTTGTGGGGTGGTATTCAAGATTTCTGGATAGCTTTCTAAAAATCTGATTTTTTCAACTGCATAGTGTTGTTTTCTTCCTTATCCTTTATACCTCCTCTATAATCCCTAGTGCTTTACTTGCCCTTCTTGCTGTTCAACTTCATGCACTATTCAGAGAACAATCCAGAATGACTTCATTATCTCTTCCTTGCACAGTAATCGTGCAGTTAGAGCCTACCATGCACAGAAATAGAACAGTTTTTCCCCTGTATGCATTAATTTGCATTACTGTCACTGAATTTCATCTGTAGTTTTACTGACTGGTCACCCAGGATATTGGGATCTTTCCGTATGTGTTGGCAGTCAGGTTTGGATTTGTCAGAGCAAAGCAATTTTGTATCATTAGCCTAACTGGCTTTTTGGCTTCTTTTTCTTTTTTTCCTTTTTTTTTTTTTTCCTTTTTTTTCCATTTTTTTCCTTTTCTTTCCTTTTTTTCCTTTTTTTCCCCCTTTTTTTTTCGTTTTTCTNTTTTTTTTTTCCTTTTTTTTCCAGATGATTTATTAATACCTTGAGTGGAACAGACCCAAAGAGAGCACCTCCTGGGATAACTAGAACCTGATAATTTGTCCCCACCTTGTTTCCCATCTTTTAACTAACTAGTTTTATTACTCTTCTATCACATAAAACTTGAAGTCAGCAAGAAAATCTGGTGAAGGGCCTTGATAAAATATCTATACACATAATGCTAACTAAACAGCCCTGGGTACATACCTGGGCTCTTACTGCAGTAGAGATTTATGCAAAACTCATGGCACATTTTTTCCCTCTGTATCATCCCTATCCACGAGTCTTTCCATCCCTTTCTTTTCATAACTCGTTTCCATG
>WEIS01048052.1:0-12069 GCA_013389965.1 Todus mexicanus
GTGTGTGTATGTGTGTATGGACAAAAGTATATGTGAGAAGCTGGACTACAATCTCAACTGAGAGAAGACAACTAACGCTTTGCCAGAAATGAGGCTGATTCCAAAGGCTCCAATTTCACTTTGCTGAACTGACAGTTCAGTGTGTAACCTGGTTTAAGCCTTATTCTACAAAGTACAAATCAATAACTTCACCCTAAACTAGGTATGCTGGAATCAAATACCACCTGGATGTCTTTCTGCCTCTCCATCCACTCCAGACAGCCTCGATGCCCTGACTAGACTGGATGTCAAATTTTCAGACAGCTCAGTTTAAGCAAGGTGAACTCTTATGTGGAAAAACAGTGAGTGGTAATATAATATGAAAGGACAAGGTTTTTTCTGAACTTGAAACTAGTATAATTTTCTTTTTATAAAACGAGTAAAGAACATAAGTACACACACACACAAAATAAAATAATAATAATAAAAGTTGTATATCGTGTGCTTGGACAAACTCTCATGTGGTTATTTAACTATATCAAGGCACAGTGTGAATATTTAAAGAAGCTAGGCTAATTTTATTGCTAACATAAGCGGTGAAATGACTACTAATTCAGGTCAACATGGACAATTTGTGGATTTCATGCAGTGCCAGTTAAGAATTTATGGCTCTGTGACCTCACAGTGCTTGTTGGTTTAAGGACATTTTTGACAAGTTTCCTCTGCCAGTCTCTAGTTGTTTCACCTATTGAATCTTACCTGTGTACACTTCAGATTTAAAATCCTAGACTTCCATAATTAAAATAAATATTAAGAGTGCTAAGGCAATATACGTGTTGTCTATGTTTAGGGGTTTCAGGGCCAAACCCAATGGGACAGATTTGATTTTTGCCCCTCTCTCCCCCTCCTTCTCCTCCCTCAGAGAAAAGATAGGCAGAGGGAGCAATGAGTAAAAAGAAGGGACTTGCACAGAATTGAAAGAATGTAGTTTTAACAGATAACGAAAGATATTAAGTGAAAAAGGGGTACACAGAAAGGTTGAGGGAAGGGATATAGATATAGATATAGATATATACAAAACCCGATCTCATATGGCTGCATCTCAGCATTTCAAAATGTCTTGATATATTATTTGCTTACAATATTCAAGATTTTTTTTCAAAGAAGGAAAAGCAGATCCCTAGCTAGCTTTCTGAAATTTGATTATATTTTATTTCATTTTATTTTACTTTTTTTTTTGTCATATGTTGCTATGCCCAGAAGGTCCACTAGAGGTATAAGTTCTGTCTTTGAAGATAAATGAAAATTACTATAGATTATAATAAATTCAAGCCAGTATATGAGGTCACTTCAAAACTAGAAAATTTAAGTTGCAGAGCCACACCTTGGGGAGCAAATTTACTGTGTATTAGGCATTAACAGCATTTATAGTCTATCCACAACAGCAAAGTGCTGCCAAGTTTAAAATAAACTATTAGAAAGACTACCCAGACAAAGGTTATGTATTAAACTTGGAACAGTATGGTTACAAATAAATGTCATGCTGTTTCTTATCTAAAAGAAACACTCATAACCATATTGACTAAAAATGCAACTTGATTTCTAAAATATCCTTTTTCAGATCTCTTTAAAGAAAATGATATCGTGCAGCAGTAATCGCTGCCGAATGGTGCTTTGTGATTAGAAGCTGGTGCCTGGACTGCTGGTGTCACAGTCCTGACCACAAGCAATGGGCACCTCCACTCGGGTGGGTAGGAAAGGATTTCTATACAGCAGTGCTTCTGCCCATCTGAGACAGTCACTGTGGGGATTGCAGGATTAAATTGCTTCAGAAGCTGCTTTTAGTTAAAACATCTCTAACATCCTAGAGGGCTGAAAAAAAATGTGCTCAGGAGAAGATTCATGCCCAGAATGCCAAGGACAAAGAGCAAACAGAGAAAATGCTTTAAAATCCTCAGAAGTCATGGTAATATCTGAACTGGAAAGTAGTCTTTACTGGTACATTTAAAAGTGTGAACAGAAATGTTATACTGTGCCTCGCAGTGCAGACCTCACAGCACAGAACTGCTTTGCTTGGCAGAAGACAGGGCTTTTACCTCCACCGGAGTTCCAGAGAGCTGACAAACAGAGGTCTCACCCACTACCCCTTTTGGCACCTGAGCCTGTAGGAGGATCTTCACCCTCACTCCTTCTGGTAAGGACTACTTTACCATTGAAGCATTCTTCTATACCCAGCCTTTCCTATCCCCATGTCTGCTTGATGCCTCCAGCAGATTGTCCTATCCTTGCTGCCAGGGACACGCAGAGAGATCACCTCTTGGGTTACAGAGGCAGCCATGGCCATACGGGCACCAACCCTCCAAAAGACTGAGTTGGGGCAAAAAATTATCTAGCGCAGCACTTCTCCAACCCTACCCAGGATCAAAAGTCTAAGGCAACAGAGTAGTTTTACTTACTTCTATGAGCACCATATGTTCATGGACAAAAACTGAGCAGCTGCTCCTTGTGCCTGCATAGCTGCCACTAAGGCCCCTTCTTCAGCAGTGGCACCAGTGGAGGTGGTGAGGATGCCTGCACCCTCCTCTGAATCAGTTTCTGGGGTAAGTTGTTCCCTGCTCTGCAATATTTTCTGGATTTGACACAGTCTTCTCACAGGCATCCTTTTGCTCAAGCTCTGGCTTGTGAGTTACAATCTCCCTCCACCTGCTTCCAGTCAGCTCTTGGCACATTGTCCCTGCACTAAAATCTGGCCTTTCCCCACTCTCTTCCAGAACCATACTGGTCTCTTCTCTCCCAATTCTGCATGGATCTCCAAGCTTTCAGCTTGGTTCTTCCTATGAGTCTCTCTTTAATTTCTTGCTTTGTCATTACTGTTCCTCTCACCTATGAGAAGACACATTTTTTGCCGGTTCTCTGGAGAAAGCCTTGATAAATTGGTTTTCCCATTCAGTTTTCCTACTTACTGTTCCCAGGTGTTTCCATTTGAATAGGCAACAGCTAAATGACTAATGGTATAGCTGGTCCAAGAGAAATATGATAGAGGGCATTGAGTTCAAGGTGGATTCATTGTGCACAGAAGCAATATTTTTCATGACAACTTCAGGAAATTGAAAAGAATATGACATTTCTTCAGATATCAAAACTGGAGAGGTAAGCAGGTTTGCCCAAGTCACGAAAATTTTAGGATTTAGTAGCACAATAGATCCAAACTGCCTCAAGGTGACTGTTCAGCTGAAAACATTTGCCTGTGAACAAGGCTCAGCTATTAGCATTCATTCTAAGGAGTGCTGCCAACAAGTCTCTTCCACCACTCAGCAAAAATCCCTGAACACTAGTGTGCATATTAACAAATTCTGAGTAGTGATGAAGTTGTTTTAATTTGAAACTCTTCCATTTGTTTTAATCCTTATCCGAGATTCATCTGCTGTTGCTAGCCACTATTTAAACGTTTCATCACTGTGTTTTGAGCTTTTGTGGAGATTTCTTGATCAGGCATCCTTGAAAGCTAACTATTCTAAGGTCATATGAAAGAGGGAAGCATATACATGTATTTATGTTACAGAGATTTTAGGTAAGCTCAGAAGCTGTTGTAAACCCACAGAACGTTTAAACACACAGCATAAATATTCTCCATATGTAGATGTTTATATTTGCTATCTAAGTTTCCATGCATTTGTGTGTACATACAAAAGTGTCAACTGAATATAAACAATAAGCCTGCTGTATTATGGTCTGAACTGGTCTAAAGTCTGAACTGGTAGTGAGGAGTATGTAACTTTACTTACATACTTCTTGTTGTTTGGAATTTTTCAGGAGCTCCTCAGGGCACATAACCCTACCCAGAGTTATATGAGCACCAGAAGAGTATGCATTTAAGCTGCAACATTGCTTTTCAGGATGAGGACTGTATTTCTTCCTTTGTTTTGTTTGCTCAATGACTGTATCCTAGCCGATGATATTGCCATGGCAATACAAATCTCAGTGATGATACTTATGGATTAACTTGATCCCCTAGGAATGTTTGCCCTTCTCTCTGGCCATTTCCATTTTCTATAAGTTTTATCGAAGTAAGGTACAAGACAAGTGTCCCCCCTGCTCCCTACCCAAGAGTAGGAGCTGTGATTATCCTTTGCACAAGGTGGCAGCAAAATAAAGCTCTTCAAACTTTTTCTTCTCTCCCCTGCACATCTTCTATTAAGGAGAGTAGCTGCCTCAACTCTACTGTGTTTTAAAGAACACCTCTTATTGCTAGTGACTAATATGTATGTGAATGACACAGAGTTGTAGATATCTTTTACTTCAGAACGTTGTCACATTTCTCACTCCATTTTTTAACCAATTTTCTGCAGGGGAAAGCCAAGAAAACTGCACACAGAGAAGGGAAAACCATGAAACAAAACTTCCCTTAAATCACAGGTTTTCCCTTCTAAAAACGATTTTTTTTCAATAAAATCATAACTGTTTTGGAGCAAAGGATCAAGTCTAAGACAAAAAATAATAATAATTTAAAAAATAGAATGTGTAAGCTTGATGCTTAAGACATCTTCATGATAGCTCACAAATTCTCATGGATTTACCAATGGTACACAATGTTTCAGTATAATAATTATGTATTTCTACAGGAATAAGTAGTCTGAAGAATCTGGCTTTCAAAATCCTCGCTAGAAGTTACCTAGATGAAAAGCACAGAGAAGTGAAAAGGGCACAGCAGCAGTTAGTTCTACTGACTCTATTCAGCATTTGCTGTTTGGGTATTTTTAGAGTTGGTTTTGTTTGCTTGCTACATTGGGGAATAGTTACTTTACTGTCCTGGAGTCCAACAGTTACTTTAAGTCTCAAAATACTCCTAAGACATTTTCGCCATATGGAAGAAACCCTTAGGTGAGTATTTTCTTTTAACATTCTTCATAGGCTTCAACTCTGCTAAAGTCAATATAAGTAGTTCATTGACTGTAATAAGCCTTTGATAGAGCCAGTATTTGAACTATGAGAAGAACTGACTACAGAATCCTATTCTACTATTACTGAAATACACAAAGAAAATGGCCTGTTCATTCCCCGTTCTGTATGCCAACTATGTTTAAAATGTAAACCTAGACTGCAGCTTGTTTTCAAAAAGCAGGGATTACTCACCTTGAAAATACAATATAGTAAGTGCGATCTTTATTCAGAGACATGGTAAAAGAACAGCCAGCCAGCTTTGGATAGGAACACTCTCCACAACCTTAAAGCTGGTTTTGATGGCTATAATCTTATTGCGAAAACAGTGTGTTTAATAAAAATTAATTCCAGAACTTGAAGAATATTTTATTATGGAATACAAAAATACTATCTATGTAAAAACAATAAGTTAGTTTATTTACAGCACTTTACACTATTCTGCTCTAGGGCTTCCTTTGCATTGGATTTATTTTCATTATTTTACACGCCTTTATAATTTTGCACAAAGCATTTCCAAAAGCATGTCATCCATGTTCACTGCTCCAATGATGGGCCTAAAGAATAGTTCAGCAATCACATTAGCATTAATAGATCTTAACAAGGATAGAACAACATTCAGCTTGGCAAATCTGGATTCATCACCTCTGTGAATGAGTCTGACATGCTCGTTTAGAGCTTGCTGTGCTTCCCTTTGCAGTCCTTCAATGTACTGTGTACACTGCAGTCCGGGTAGATCTGGAAAGAAAAATAAATTATTTTTGTTACATAGGTTTTGCCAATAAAGCAACATTTTTCTTACAGAACAATTCCTAACAGCTTACAGATTGTATTTATCACTCAATGAAATGAAACTGCTAGAGGACTTCTTGTATACAGAATCAATGTGCTAAATTTTATAGGGCACTTCAAAATCTTATCATGTTGGTGTTCTGGACATTCAGTACTCTTCTTCACTACACAAACTTGAAATACATTGTTTGCCCAAATTCACTTAAGTGTTAAATAAATTAGCTGATAAAATAAAATCTGTGATTGAAGAACCGTCTACAAAAGACCTTAAGAGTGACAAATGCAACCTGTAAGCAGTGAGGAAGACAACAAAAGTAACTTGTTCACGTCTACAAAATGCATTATTCACATTAAAGACATCTTTTGACAACTGACTACAAGTGGTAAGAAGCATTAATGCCAACGTATGACAACGCTGAACCATAGGAAGGATGGAGAGTGAAGAATTCCTCTTTTTCAGTCTAACTAACACTTTAGCAGTCGGAGAGCAGGAAGAGCCACGTCCCACCTTGACACGGCGGTGACATATTTGGAAAGTGCCATGCCCAACCTGGCAATTGCCTTTCAGGTAAGTCACCGACATAACAGTCACTTGGTAGAGCTGCATCTCTGGAAGTCTCCACAATGAGAGACGATGGCTTAAAAAAAACCTTCACAAAAGCTACCCACTGAGCCAAAACAGCACATTCTTCCTCGAAGCCCTGAGCCTTCTCTTGCTTTCTTTCCAGCAGGTGCAAAGCTCCCCAGGAGAGCACGCTAAGACCCGCCACCTTCGAGCGGGCGGTGAGCGGCGGCGGCGGGGAGGGTCCCCCCGAATCCCCCCTCCGCTCCAGCTGCCTTCCTCTGAGGAGACGTCGCCACACTCGTCGAAACGAGCAGGGAACCGCTGCTGACTCCAGACTGTCCCCCAGCGATCGCCTCGGCTTTGTTTCGTTGGCGGAAAGCCTCTGCGGAAGGCGCCAGCCCCAGGGACTCCCGACCCCTTCCAGCCGGTATCGAGCGGCCGCTACCGGCCCGCTGCTTGCCAGCCGGGGCCCTGAGGAGAAGCAGGCGAGGGTGAAACGCTTCTCCGCTTCCCCCTCCTC
The DNA here is from genome assembly GCA_013389965.1 of Todus mexicanus. Lineage (NCBI taxonomy): Eukaryota > Metazoa > Chordata > Aves > Coraciiformes > Todidae > Todus > Todus mexicanus. Next base: position 6,795 of record WEIS01048052.1, read on the forward strand.
CACCTCTTTCCCCCCGAGGAAAAGCCCCAAGGCCTCCCCACTTCTCTGGGGGACACAGGAGGTGTCTCCCCGTTAGCGAGAGGAGAACCCCCCGCCGCCTCGCCCGGTCACTTACCCGGGTTGAAGAGCACCGTCCCCTTGAGGTAGGCGTACTCTTTGGTGCTGATATCCAGGCTCCAGCACTTGGCCAGGAAGCCCTTGATAGCTTGGATCTCGCCGGCCGAGGGCAGGTGAGAGCCGCCGTCGAGGCCGTGGTGCGGCCGGCCGGGCGCCGGTCCCCGCGGCGGGGGTTGCCCGCCCTGCTGCCAGGTGGTGAGGATCCTCTGCAGCATGCTGGGCTCCGCGCTCTCCACCGTCTCCAAGTGCACCCTGTCCTGCGCCAGCCCTAGCACCAGCAAAGGAGCCCAGCAGCTGCGGACCAGCAGGAGCTGCTCCTCCAGGGGCAGCTCCTGGAAGCAGGGCACGTTCTGGACGAAGCGCAGCGTCTTCACCAGCACGGCCGAGGCCGCCTTGCACACCACCTGCGGGCTCCTCAGGACCACCCGGCGCCGTGACCCGCACGGGCAGCCCCGGGACGCCTGTCCCCTCCTCGGCCCCGGTCCCGGTCCCGGCCCCGGTGGTACCGCCGCCCGCTCCTGACTCCTGAGGATGCTGTAGAGGATGCTGCTGTGCCTCCTGCTGTCCGTGCAGCAGCGGCAGCGCTCCACGCACGCCATGGCACCCGGGGAGGGAAGGGGTGCGGCTCCCAGCTAGCAGGCTTGGCGGGGTGGCAGCGCTGGCCGCCGGCTGGGCCCGCCGGGAGACGCGCACTGCTCGCCCTCTGCCCGGCTCTGAACTTATTTATAGCCGGCGTTGGAGGGTGTATGTGCGTGTGGCTCGGGGTGTGTGCAGCAGCAGGCGCTGTACCAGCGGTTCAAAGGGCAGACACTCTTTACTGGCTGGAAAAGAGAGGGGGGCGGAATAGAAAAAAACCACACAACTCTCCTCCTCCTCCTCTCCTGAGACAGCGATACCTAGAGTGAGCCGGCGAGCCGCCCGCCCCTGTCTCTACAGCCTGCGGAGTGATGAGTGGTCGAACGCCTCCCAGCTCGTCCCTCGCCCAGTGCTGGGCGGTGGGACGCCCCTTTTCTCCCCCTTTCTCCGGGGCACCGTCCCGATATCTCTTATCTCAGGGGCAGGGCACGGCGGGACGAGGAAGGCAGCCCACGCTGCCCACTCGGTTTGCCCTCGCCATCCGCCGCCACCGTGCGGAGCTGCTCCCGCCGCCTGAGACTCCCTCGCTCCCCACCCGGGGGCTTTGCCGCAAAGTGGCTACAGACCCCGCTGCCCTCCCGAGGTGTAACCCAGCGCTCTAGGGCAGGAGAGAGTACAGGTGTCTTGGGGGCAGGGAGGGCGGATTTAGTCCAAAGAATAAAATTCTGACAGGAGGAGAAAAAGGAGATGCAACTAATGTCATCAGGGGCTTTTATCTGCCTGTCTTAAGGAGCGCTGTCCCATGCACCTAACTAACACCTTAGTGCTGCTGTGCAGTGAGGAAGAAGTAGACAGGTTCCTGCCCAAAACAGGGTGGCTCCTTGAGGTTGGGATGCAAGCAAGGGTCCATCAGGGTGCTCCAAGGCTGACGCCCCTGCATCAGCTATGTGGTTCCCCTAGGAAAGCATCCCCCATTAATAATTCTCTTCCTCTGCTTTGCAATGTGTGGCCCATCATTCTGATCTCACATTGTTCCATCCATCAGTTTAAAACATTTCTTTTTTCTTCTCAGGCTCTGCTTGTCCTGAAGTGACTAGACTTAGTCCTAGACTAAGATCCTATCCTAGACTTAGATACTCACTTTCCTGAGATCCATCTTCTCTGAGTGGCATACGGATTCCAAAGCAAGGAAGTAATTCTTCCGCACCTTGATGTTTATATGGGAAGGATAGGAGAATAGTGATTGTCCAAATGTGATTTTACTCCTGAATGAAAAATAAGCACATTTACCTTCTCAGTTTGGCTAACTAGAAGTGGGTGCAACAAAGAAGAGTCCTTAACTGCTACGGAAAGAGTTACTTCTGTGTGCTGCATATGGGCTAAACCAGAAACATTTTATGTTTCATGTGATCTTGAAGAAGGTTGGCACAGATCTTGAGAAAGTAGCCAGTTGCAAGCAGCCTTCTGTACCAAGGGATGTCTAAATCACCTCTGGAAAGCTACATTTTTCAATGAAAGCACGCATGTTTTTTAAGCAAATACCATTGAAAGTTTTGGATTTCTTAGAAACAAAATAACTTTAGGTTGGATCTCATCAATTTCTTTTCCCTGTAAAGTCAGCCCTACCCTATCAGCTTACATAAATATAAAGTCATATAGCCATTTCTCTGTGAAGTGTTTCTTTGCAGTTGGACTCAGAAGGGATATTCTTCACAAATGGCACAAAAGGCACTTTTGTATGACACTATATGAAGCACTGGTGAGTTACTTGCCTGAAGTTAAACCTTGTTTTCAAAATGTGGGTTGTTCAAAATCTGCATTATTATATCTTTGGTCTTATGAAACGCACTTTTTTCCGCAGACCCAAGTATAATAAACCCCCTTATTACCTTTACAGTAATGAGTAACTGTTACATTGCACCAATGTAGTGATGGCTACAGTTTACAGGTTTGCAGACAGGTCAGTTGAGTCCCTAGAATAAAAAACAGTGATGTTTCCCTGAACATCATTTATTTGAAAAGTATCAATGGTAATGGGAAAACACTCATTTATTTGTCTAGAACATTTCTTTGTCATTCGAGGTTGTTTCCTGTTACATTCATGTTGTCTCAACACGGTTATGCTAGGATTTTAGAGGGTTTATTTTTGCCTTTTTGCTCTTTTTCCTTCTTCTTCAGTTTTTTTGTGGGTTTGTTTGTTGATTTTGCTTTTTTGTTGTTGTTTTTTAAGGAGGTTGTCCACTAACTTCAGAGATAAATCTTGCCAAGTTTTAGAAAATGAGTATCCGTAAGCTTTTGGTTTGCCTCACTAACACTTCTCCCATGAGGTACATATTACTAGATCAACTGTGGAATCTAACTGTGGGGTTTATGAGTTTGTAACTCAGAAGGTATCTATGGGAAAGCATGGTACAGCCAAGACTTGGTTCATTGCCTTTGCAGTTGCAACCTTGGGCTCCAATTGTGGGAACATTCTGCTACTTACACAGGGCTATAGACAAAGGCAACATTTAACTTTTATACCAGGTCTACAACAGAAATTTTTCCTGATGTAGCAATGTTAGTTGCAGGTGTTTAATTTTTTAAGACATTTCTGTTTCAGTTAAATCTCAAACGGAGATGCAATTCTGCTGTCATATAATGATTTTGCTGACACAGTTAATTTTCTAAACCAACTGATACAAACAGACTTTGGTTTTGATATCTGTGTCAACTTGGGTATCCTATACTGAAACTGGAACTTGATTTACTATGCAGTGCTAGAAATTACATTTCTGTAGTTAGAAGTGTACCTCCTTCTCTCATAAGCACTCATTTTTTTTCTACCTCTTAATGTACCTTAATGTATCCTAATGTACATGGCATTTTATGCAAGATAGATCTTCTCTTTCCCAGCTAAAACATCGCAAATGTCCTAGAAATATTTATAAGTGGTTTTCACATTGATATTTAGCACTTGTGAAAGTCTTTATTTTCAAGTCTGAGTTCCACCTGTCCATAGCATTCAAGCTAAATGAAAGGCAAAAGAGCTATTTAAAACCAAAACGGAAACAGAATCCCTTGCAGGCAGGTTTTCAAGGAAAATATATGAAAATACTTTTAGTGAAAAGTGGATGTGTTCAACTTCAGCTAAAAGATCTAATGCTACATCAGTGTTACCAAGCTCCTTGTGTTACAGTCGTGGATAGGTTTACAAGCTTCCAGACAGAAGATTACTTATTTGTGACTTCTTAGTTGGTTTTGTTTTGTGGTTTTTTCGCGCTTCTTTTTTTTCAACTGAGACAAAAGCCTTGGATATGAAGGTGATACAGTGCAGTCTTGGCAGTCTTAGTGTTTCATGTTGCTCTTCAGTGTCGCTGTATCACTCATCTGGTAGCACATTTGGTTCTTGGCCAGAGGGCAAGACTTCAGTTTCAGAGCAAGACCAAACAATCATTTGTTTTTATACCATCAGTGCTTTAGTGCATCGTTAGCTTGAGAGAGAGCTTATTTCCAATTGGATCCTGAGATCCTCTAAATACCTGCTATTCCTTCCAGTATAAGTGCTGAAAAAAAGATTTGATCTTAAGATCCCATGTAAAACTGAGACTTAATTTGGTGATTAGCACAAGAGAAGCTTTTCTTTGAAAAAAAAAAAAAAAGTGAATGTGGAATATGTTATGAGAATACAATTAGCAAGAAATTTTTTTGTATAAGAGAAATGCCCCATTAAAACAAAGTTTGGAATTTAAGTACATTTCGGTTTTTCATGCATTTCTTATTGTGACTGTCCCATTTGTTAGACTGATCACCATCCATATTTCCCCTATTTTACTGGGGTGTTCACTTGAAAATAAATGTGAATTAAAGGAAAAGTATCACCATAAGCAGTGCACTACCAACATGCTATACCATGTGTTCCTAATGGCACCATTGCCTCCTTCCTTGATGAACATCAGATTCCTTGGGAGGATCATACTGAGAGTCTGACTGATACTGCCTGAGGCAAAGACAGTTGATGTGTCAAGGGTCAAGGGATGCTGACCTGAATTTACAAAGCCTTTGCAGCTACCCTAAGGCTGTCATCTGACTGTCCTTAGTATATCCCACCACTAGCTCACCCAGCAGTATGTGTTTGTTCCAGATGAAGATGAGCATACAGTGACATTTTTATGGAACTAGCCAGAGCATATTAAAAAAAAAAACAACAAAAAAGAGTTTATATCAGTTTTAGACCTCTCCACCAGCTGCTTGAAAGTAGGTGATGTTTAATCTGGTATAAGCTGTAATGATGCAACTGTAAGATCACTGCTTTTCATTATGTGGCCATGGCATTTTGGATATCAAAGTACGAATCTTGAATTGAAATTTGCTGCTATTGGATCATGCACTTCACTCATATTTCTGCTGACAGATAGGCAATTAAAGGAGGCCTTCACATATCCCAGACCTTTTTTTCTCATCCCCATATGGTAATTCCCCTTAGATAATGCAACTATGTTTTGGGGGAGGAAGAATTAGGGGAATAGAAGCAATACTGTAAACTTTTTCCAGTTGAAGGCACTCAGCTCCTTCCCATTAAAAACAACAACAAAAAAGAGAT
>WEIS01048059.1:11871-57873 GCA_013389965.1 Todus mexicanus
AGGGCAGAGGATCGTAGTTACACTGCACAAACAGTACAAGCAAATCTCACCAAACTTGTTGTAAATATACACATTCTAGCTTTTCAGCCTTTCCATATCTCTGAGTTTATAGGGGGGGGTTGTTATTTGGGATGCAAAAGGTAAAATCGCAAAACTTCTACTTTTCCTGAAAAATATAATTGACAGAAATATTTTCTAAATACAAATCAAACATATTCCTTTGAATCTAGGGCTATGCCAAAGCCCTAACACACATCTTTGATCTTATGGCAGTGTCTGAAGAAATTATGGGATTCTAATATGGAATAATAGATTCTCATCAAGACTTCTAGCTTTAGGAAATTGTTTAATCTCCATTCTCAGTGGCTGTTTCTTTGATGCAGCTGTAACTGAAGGGTCCCAAGTGCTGGAAAAAACAGCTCACCAGCTCAGAACAAAGCTGATTATGTAAATTGTGCATTAAGATTCAGCTTCGATTTAATTTTATTCTGTAAATAAATATCCCATTAACATCCATCTGTTAGAAGTCAGGTAAAACATTTTGAAAACCTCCATTTCTATGGCAGATGTGACCATACCATAAACAGTGATGGAGTGGTGGCATGAGGACATCAAAGTATAAAGTGTGAAGCACATTTTAAGAAGCAAAGAAGGTGATAAAATTTATTACAACAAAAGGGACCTTATCTGGTTGTTTTGACACAAGTAGTGCTTCCACTTATGGCTGTACTGTTTGCATTGTGCAAAATGCTTTCTCTGATCATTGTTTCAGAGAGAGCTAATCATTATAGCTCATTAACTCACTTAAAATAGAAAAACTGATGAAGATCATTACTGAATAATGTCCAAGACTTTTGCTTAATATATTCTTATTTCAGCAGCTTACTTGTGAGTAGTCACCTTCCCTCGGTCTAGCTGGTATTCCACCACCACCACCATAAAATATTGTACCGATCAAGAATAGAATCATGAACTCTTTCAGGTTTTCTAAATTACCCTTTGAAGAGTACAAGAAGGTTCAAGTGCTCTTAACCTGTGGCTATTTTTAACTATTTTAAATAATCAGAGATTTCATGGGCACTACAAAAGAGCACTTGACAAAAGAGCAGGTGGGGGATTGGAGCAGATTTCACTTATCCTGGAAGTATGAAACTGTGCGTCTCTGTCAGCTGGAGGTCAGAAACAGACTCCTTGCATAATTTTTAGTATCATAAAGGAAGGATTGTAGCAGCACTAATTTAGTTCCATAAAGAGTGCAGAAAAATTATTTTCTAATGGGACACACTGGAGGGAATGGTTAGACGTACTGCATTGCTGTACACCTCCAAGATAGAACAAGCAGGGGAGAAACTGCAATTGTTCAAGGTATTGTTAGAATTGAATGCAACCTTCTACTGCTCTGCTATTCCGCTAAGGCTCCTTGTTTATAGGGAATTTGTACCATATGTGCAAACCCTCACTGCTTGGTGTAAGGTAGCCCTAGACATAAAATGCCTGTAAATACCTAACTGTTGGTACAACAAAATGCCAAAATCCTGTGGCAGACATGTGCNACAACAAAATGCCATATGCCGTGCTAAAGCTGACTTTTTTTACTTTTTACAGGGAAGAAAAAACTTGCCATAGCTGATGGGCTTTGCATCTTGTAGCAGACAGACAGTATTAGAACTCCTGAGGCAGGGTGGGCTTGGTGAACATCCCCTTCACCCCATGCTCACAGAGGGATGTTTCTGATTCATCACATGTTGCCTGTCCAGAATTAAAATCTTTTTAAAGGAGGATTTTTAGAAGACACGTGTTATTCTAATCATATGCCTCTGTGATCTTTGCAGCAGAGAGGCCAGGGATTGCTGGCAAGCTTTATTGAGTATGACTTAAATGCATTAGATTAGAAAGCACTCAATTTAGCTGGTTGTTTTTCCTGATTTGCTTGGCTACTCCAACCATCTCCCCCTCCCGCTCCTTTATTGTGATGGAGATGCAGTTAGGCTGGCATGCAGAAAAGACTCCTTGTCAGCATATTCAGGGTCCTAGAGGCAAGATGTGTCTATGATTGCACAGCACAATGATGAACAGAATTCCAGGGCTTCCTAATTAACCTATCTAATTTATCTTCCCACCATATGGTAAATCGGAAGTTAAATACGAGAGAGAAGTAATTCAAGGCCCCATATTCAGAAGGTCAGCCTCACAATTTACATGGACCCTTTCCACCTGGGATCAGAAAGCAAGCTCAGATAAAACTGATGCCACTTCCAGCTACTTGGTGGGGCAAAGGGGAGTGGAGAGAGATGCAAGTACACAAGAAAGTGTTTTGCAAGTGCCAAGCATGTAGGTTCAATTTTTACAGCTCAAAAATGTCATCAGGCAAAAGGGTAGGTCAGACCTTGCCTGGTTTGAAATATTTCCTCTTAATATTTTAGCTTCAAATTTTCTACTAGTGCAGCTTGGTGTAGGGTGGGTGCACCCACAGGGCTGTTGCTCCAACTCGGTGTGACTTGATGTAGCTCTGGTTCAAAAGTGCACCCTGGTAGAGAGCTGCACTACACTAGTAAGACTCACCTTCTCCTTTGAAACCACTTTCTTATGTCTCAGCAGGACAGATTTTCGCAGACATAGAGCTGTACTCTGAAGAGATGTTTAGGAGAGTCAGGTATGGCTGGAGTCCCTTGTGGTCGGTAGTGCCCAGCGGAGTTATCCATTAAAAGAGAGGCAATGTATTAGAAAAGTTTCTGTACTGAGATCTCATACGGGTTACAAGGAATGTTTCCTCCTGAAGACAAAAGGCATGTTAGTTCTGGACCTGCAAGAAGCACTTTTCAGGGCGTGTGAGTGAGTGGGGATTTAGGTGAAGAACTGATGTTAAGCCTCTTTCCCAGGGCTTGCACACTCCTGGGATGTCAACCATTAGTCCTCAATCCTTTACCTCATTCACTCCCTCCTTTGAGATCTCCAAGCCTCCCACCAGCTCTATGCTGCTCCACTTTTTTTCTGGAGGGGAACACACAGTTTTCAATAGACTAAAGAGGTAAAGGAAGGGAGAAGGGCAGGGAGTGAGCTCCCAGGTTTTGTTCACAGCCCAGTGGCTATGACAGAGAAGCAGGCAGCACCTCCTTGCTCTAGGAGAGATGGGATGAATGCAGAGACCAAAAGGCAGCTGCTTGGAATTTTTTTTTTACAGTGGCTTAATAAAAGATATCCCCAGTCTCAAAGTCTCCAGGAAAGGGATTTAAAAACATGCAAAACAGCCTGCGGACCTGTCCATCTTACCTTAGGGCTTGACATGCCTTGGAAGCGGTCCAGGCTCCTTGACAACTGCTTCTTGGTATACAGAAAATTACTTAAGCATCTGCTGCACTCAGCCTAGGAGAAATGAGTCCTGGGACTTGGGCCTGCGCCACTGCAGCCTTGTCCAGAGTTCGGGCATTGCTCTGGGATGTCCTTGTTTACTGACAGATTATTTAACTGCAGTTATGGTTTCTTTTCTGCCAAGCCTCCGGCTCTCCTATTATTATGCTAACCAGTAAATACTCCAGGAAACACAGTGATGGGAGCTGTCCCAGTCACTTCAGGAGACAGGAGCCTTCTTGCTTCCTCAGCGCCATGACTTTGCCATCCTGCGTCTGTGTTGCAACAAGCTGAGGTATCACTAGGCAGTGACACAGGCAGTGACAGTGGGAACAAAGCTGGCACGCAAATATACGTATCAGAGGTAGAATGAAGGTGAAGAGGCACAATTCATGCCTGGTTAATTCTTTTTTTCTGGATCATCTATTTCTAACATAATTCCAAGTTATTCCATGTATTTGTAAATATATGTGTATAAAACATATAAGCCATATATACACATGCTTATGTGGACACACACATTCATCTGCATACGCACACACGTATACATACATGGAATTCATTATAATTAATTTCCAGATCCTTTAAAGGTGTCTAGGAATTAACATGTAATGACCTCTCACAAGACAGTTCTGTGGATGTTTGCAAAGGATAGGAATATGCTCAAGCATTCAGCAATAGGGCTGGTACTCGACAGTGCTGAAAACACTGTCTCAATAATACTTACACGGCACTTTGAAGCTTCAAAGTGTGCTGAAAACACAAGTGAATCTCATGAGCTGAACAGCTTGGTAGTGCTACCTGACTCTTTCAAACGGATTATGAAGGACGAAATGCCACCATTATCAGCAACAGGCTTCAGTTTTTCACTGAAGAAAGAAATGAACTGGAGGTTTCCAAGTTTTAAGGAAAATGCAGGCTTACCCTTGAGGAACGCTGTGGGGACCTGTTGTGGCTGCTGTGAAGGTCTCCAGTGTGGGCACAGAGGGTGTCCTTTAACCACTGCCTGCACAGGGGATTAGTGGCAGCACCCCATGAGTATTTATTTCCTTGGCTATAAAGGAAGCCTCAACAACGGGCTTAAATGTAAACATACATTTTAAACTATGGTATTGGGTGAGAGATCTCTGATTACTTATTCTACAAGATTTGCTGCTGCAAAGTCCAGTTTTCCACCTAAAGAAAAGCTAACAACAGCAAAAAATCTGAGGTTCCAGGACACTGTTTGTTTCCCTTCGCTATAAGAATAGCTTTAGCAAAGAAATATTTTTCTACCCTGAGAACATTCGCAGACTGGTCTACTAGCAACCCATTAAGTATTAAATGCATGCTGAATTAACACTAAATGCTCTGCTGAATTAGGACATACAGCAAACAAGTTCAGCCCGCAGAAAATTCAGCTGGTGAAATGAAAGAAAAAAAGAAAAGCAACTGATAGGGTTTTGTGTTGTCTGGGACAATGAGTAAAATGAGGCCCAGTGGGATTACATTTCACTAAAATAAAACTTGCAGGGGAGGTAACGAGGAAACAGCCATGAGCAGTGACACGCACCACTCGATCCCCCTTGCCTCTGTGTGTGCTGGCAGGTGAGAGCTCTGCACAATCCCACAATTCCTGTATTCTTCTGGGACTGATGTTACTGCTGACGCTAGAAAGTGTTTCTTCATGATCCATGCTTGCAGTGTTATTTCCTGATATGTAATTTGCTTTTAGGTAGACACTGTTGGAGAAATTAAGTTGTGAGCAACCAAGCTTGAAGCACTACTGCAAATGGAGCTAAAGGTTGCCGCGGTATGGGACACCTTCCAGAGCAATATCCTCTAGTTTAAAAGGCAAGTGACAAAAAATATCTTCACTGAGTTTTTCGCTTCTGCTTTCGCAGCTCAGATGAATTATAATGTCTCTTGAACTTTCCCCTCAGAGTAGAACTTTAATTTTAAGCTTTGCAGTATACTGTAAAGAAAACTAACAAAAGCGAATGACAGAATAAATCTACAGGGGAAAAGAAAAAGATGGAGAGTCACTCCAATGACTTCTGAACATTAGAGGTATCTACTTGGTTTCATGGGTATTACAGTTTCGAAGTGGTCAGATCTACCTTGCTGTGTTACTGTCACTGCAGTTCAGATATGAAGGTTTGGCTTCCACCTTTCACTTTAGCCTTTAAATTCAAATGAAAAAAAACCCAAACAAATCATTAAAAAGAAGCTTTAAAAAAAAGAAAAGAGAGGAGAGGCTGGGAGAGGAGAGGCTTGGAGAGAAGAGGCTCGGAGAGAAGAGGTTCGGAGAGGCTCGGAGAGGAGAGGAGATGAGGCAAGACAAGACGAGATGAGACGAGAGGAGATGAGACGAGTAGAGTGGAAAAAAGAAGAAGAAAAAGAAAAAGAAAACGAAAAAGAAGAAGAAGAAGAAAAAGAAGAAGAAGAANATATTTCCTGGACTTTGGCCTGCCAAAGCACACAGCCTGTGTTGGGGGTTCACATGTCTTTCGTGCGAGTGAGCAGTAACAGTGGGGACAGAGCGCTGCACATAAAATTAATAAATCATTTCTGTCTGACAGGGCTGAAGTTTGCTTTTGCTGCAAAGCGTGACCAGTACTGAAAAAGAGGGCACCATAAGCAACAACCCTCCTGGATACCCTCACATCTTGTTTTCTCACTGGGGACTTCAAAAAGCAATTGGATGTCCTCCTAAAATGCATGTCATAACTCAGCAAGGAGTTTTGAGTTCAGTGTGAGAATACTGAGTGAAATCAAATGGTCCTTAATTCTGTCAAGGAGCTCAGACTAGACAACTAGTTCCTTCCCGGCCCAAAACGTCATGAATTTTGTACCAGCAGTGGCTGGCACCAGGAGCTTTAAGCCAGGAGAAAGTCTTAGTTGCAGGGGATTTATTCTCTGGCTTACTACCATGATACAGCCCTTTATGGGAGACCAGAGACAATTGCCTTATAGAGAGTAGCAGAAGCTGTCTCTTTATAGCTGTTGCAGAACTGGGAGAGGGTGAGAGGATATTCTGGACACGAAGCTCCAGGAACAACAAGAAATGTCTCTTTTGAGGCTGTGTTATTTAAGATGCATACAGATTTACCCATACTACTCAGACAGAGCCTCTCAAACATGGGGGCTCAGGGAGATGTGATCCAAGCGGAGGACAGTGGTGATGCTGTCACTGTCAGACAAGTGAGAACTTTTCCTGCTTCAGTGTCCCCACTACACCAGGGAGGGATAAGGCAGGCTCAAGTAACCTGAATTGGAACTACAGTATAGAAATCATCCTGATCCATCCCTGAAACAGCATCTCTCTTGCTCTTTCCTTGGATTCCTGGACATTTCTGATGTCATCAGAGGAGAAGACTGATGTAGGCATATACGATAGCTCCACTTTAGGAGGATCTTAGGAGGACTGACCATATCTGTCTGGATTCAAATGGCAAGTTTGGAGGGGAGACCTCAAGCTCAGATGTGGCCAATGTTATCTCCAAGTAAAGGCATATAGGTACCTTCAAGGTGCAAGACCTCTCCTAGCGGGGATGTCCAAAAGCAGTCAGATGGAATAGATGCTAAATGTGTCCATTTCTCTTCACAGACAGTAAACAGAGCTGAGAGTGGGATATTGAGGAGATGACTGCTCTGCTGGCACCCCAAGCTAGGGGAGACAAACCCCTGATCCTTCTAGCCCAATTAACACCATATCATCCCTCCAAATCAGCTTCACTGATGGAAACCTGTGATGCCCCCCCCATGTCAGCACACCCCAGAAGTGGGTGGGAGCATCGGTCACTTTCCATCGAAGAGGAAACCTCTGCAAGGTGTGCATGAGTATATATGTATGGGCAGTAATAAGATCCTGTATATTTTGGGGGTTACAGTGACTGCCTAATTAGGTGGGCAAGGTGCACTATGTAAGTCAAGACCCTGAGCTTCAGGTCCAAATGAGGAAGGTAGGTGACTCCAAGGTTAGAGTGAGAGAGCTGAGAGATGTGGTATGATGACTAGCAGCCAGTAGACAAAGCACGTCCCAGAACCTTCCCCACTCTTCAGCAGAAAAGAGGTGGTCAGGCTCTAGGCTCTTACCCAGACAGACAGTAAACCCCTGAACTATGTTTCTTTCCTAGCACAATCATAGATGTGGGCTGCAATGCATCGTTCACAGTCCTACGTGCACACCTTTCAAACTCAAAGACAAAGCTATTCAGACTAGTCACATCAAGGAAATAATCATTAAGTTTAAAATTACTGCAAGCTGATTTTCTCATTAAAATGTCATTAATTTTTTTTTCCTGACTGTGCTAAATCCCATACTTTTAAAAGTGTCTCATTCTATTATATTTCCATTAACATTAGCCGCCATATTAATAGCTTGAAGACACAGGTTGGTACATTTATGCTGTTGATGAACACTGTCCTCCCCTTCTCAAAACATAGCTATGCCGTGAAAAATAAATATTACAGCTAATGCTTTGCATTCCTCCCATGGACTTGTTTTAAAGACATCAACAAGGTTTCCAGATGATCTCAAAGGTCTCATCTATGTTTGATTTGGAAATAAAACAACACCGAGTTGTTATTGTCTCCATCTGAACACAATTAGAGCTCAGCTGACAAAAAAATATGTGTCACATTAATTTAAGTTGCTCCTTTGTCATCTTCTCTGGGCTCTGAGAATGGTCATTTCACAGGCAGGGGCTCATCCTGGTGCCCCTTGGCAGAGCTTATTAAGTCCTCTGGTGGCATGGGTTTCTGCAACGGGTCCCCTGCCCCAACGGTGACTGCACTTCTCTAGGAGGGTTTTTCTGCTTCATCTTGTCCTTAAAAACTGGTCTTTTCCTGCTGAAAACTATTAGCCGCACATGGAACCACTGGTGAGCACAGCGACTCAAAAAACTGAAGGAGACAAATTTGTTGAGGACATGCCTCGCATCATTGGCACCAGTGGGAGCTGGAAAGAACCCCTTTACTCTATACAATTCTTCCTTGCTGGTTGTGCAATGAAGGCTTGCGCACCTGTCTCTGCTCTCATTGGGGTGTCGACCATGAAAAAAATGCACTGAGGACTTACTGGAGTGAAGGACAGTGGGAGGACACCAGCAGAGAGTGTGTTTCACCATGTACCAACGTTGTGCACCTTCTGAACACTTATGCTACCTTCTGTCACGTGCTACAGGGCTGCCTCTGTCCTTGTTCCTGGAGGACATCAGCCATCACAGGCCCAGGTTATGGGGTGTGAGCTCCTTAGTTCAAAAGATGCCAAGGCACCTCTCCAGCTTACTGCTGAGAAAGCAACCTTCACAGCCAGGCCTGCTGACATCAAAGGCAGCTTTTAGGGATGTGCAGATTTGGCTGAATCAGGAGCCTCAGAGAGATCAAGATCACCCCTGGTGTGCGCAGATCATGCAGAAAATAATCCCATTGAAAAAACTGCTTCTTATGACCAGAGGAGTATGTGAGACCCGAGGAGGTAGATGGGCTGCGGTGCCCTGGCACACAGACACTTGCCCTGGCTGCATGCTCGCTTGCTGCAGGTTCATGCTGGTGTCAATGGGAGCAGAAGTTGATGGATTGCTTTGGTATCTTACAAAACATCATATAACCCTCAAGGGCGGGAAAAGGCCCCTTCGCTCAGGTTTAGCGTGCTAATAAAGCAATCAGAGAGCACAGAGACAACCCTCTCCGCTGTGCTGGGTACTGAGCAAGCAATGGTGTTTACTTTCTTATACTTTCCTAATTAGGGGGAGAGAAAAAGCAATATCCATCCACACTGTCTCCTGGGAGGAGATTGAATTTTAACATGCAACTTAAGGGAAAGATAGAGTTATCTTTTTTGGGACCCAGGCTAATCTCTCCTTTCCACAGGGGGGGATTAGGGTTAGGGTTGTAGGATTTGCGGTTTTAATCAGAGGAACCACAGGAACTTTCATTGTCTGCTCCAGATTACTCCGGCTTCTCCATATCCTCCCATCCCTCTGAATAATGAGAGGCTGTGGACTGAATCCTATCTTACTGATACTGCCAGACTTTTATGGCTTTACGGAAATTGGCAGTAACAGGCTGCTGCCTCTCCTTTCACTGAAAAAGCGAAGGTTTCATTGGCATTGAGCTCTCACTCAGTTCAATTCCATGACCTAAATGATCTGTAGAACTTAATAAACATTTTTCTACTGGTGGTAGGAACAGCAGGTCCAGTCCTGCCTGACATGTGCAGTGGTTGATAGATGGCCCAGAGCTTTAAGCCCTCAACCTCAGGAAGCCCAGAGGTGTAAGGGGAAAAAATAACATTCTTAAGGACTGGATGATTCAAGAAATTGATGAATTATTACAGAGGGTTTGTTTTGTTTTTCATTGTTTTGTTTTACCTACAAGGGTAATATTATTAACAGAGACCCATATATTTTGGCAAAACACTGTTTATTTACAGAGAGTGGAAATGAAATCCCATTCCTCTTATTGAAGCAGAAGCAAACACATCTTTTATTTTTCAGTCACAGAGCTCACCAAAAATCCCATTCTGGTGAGTTCTGTGATCGAAAAAATCTTGTATCTGTTCTTGCATGACCAACTTGCCAGTACTTCACTGAATTACTGCTGCCAGTGCCCTCACAGGGCAAATCATTTGTGCAAACAGAAAAACTCATGATGACATTAACCAGCAATGACCAGACCCTGAGATGAAGACAGTTTTCTTGGTTCAGGAGTTAACACAGTGTCCACCTACCTGCAAACAGAAAGAAGCTTATTTTTTATTTCAGCTAGGATATCTGGGAGGAAAATATGTTTAGGTGAATTGCAGAGAGGATTTTATTTTTCTTTAATTAAAAAATGTGGGGTTTTGTTAGTTTCTATTTTTATTTTTTATTTTCTCTTGAAGAAGATATTTTGTGGTCATATATTGATATTGACTGTGCTTTCCCATTCTACTTTAGTGAAGTTTGAGGCGACCAGTCTGGTTATATCCTTGAGGGAGAGTAACAAAAGGGGAGAAATACAGAAAGACCTGAGTTTTTCAATCTTCCAGGGGACCTTTTCAATCTATTTTGACATAATCCGTTGCTGTGAAAACCATCAGAAGCTATGGGATTTTTCTTCCAATGGTAAAATTAAAACAGGTTTCAGAACTTGAAAAATTCTTGTGACACCAATGTGAGTTGCAACCCTCCAGGCATCCCTCATACTTTGCACAGCCAAGTGTTTCAACCTGACCTACAATTGCCTTAAGCCATAGCTTGCCTACTGGCCACCACTTTACCCCCTTATCCTTATCAGATGAGTACGTTAGCTTATGTTTGGCAGGTTTGTCCCAAAGATGACAACGAGCAGCTCCAGAAGAGAATTGAAGAGAGGAAGTAGGGGATCCCTCTGTGTGGGTGTGAGAAAGAGTCTAGCTTGGAGCTCTCGGAGGCTGGACATGTGCGGATGTGCAGCAGGACCCAGCAGTTGAAGACGCTCCTGGGTCCAGTTATCTTGATGCAGGCATAGTGAAATAAATTGCCCTTTCACCTTGGGCTGGGCTTGAGGACACCTGCTGTCCCACATGCGGACTTCCTACTTGCTAGGGAAAATAACCCTGAGCAATTTCTCAGGAGCATCAGTGACCCAGAAAGAGGGAAAGCATGTGCAGAGGGATTTTTCTAAGTAAAAAAATCAATTGCTCCCTCAGCGCTGATATATTTATACGGTTTTCACACAGATGTGCTTGTGTTTGGTGTTGGATACTCTCAGCCTAGGGATACCAGAATCTCCATCCACTGATCAGTGGGAGCTGCTCTCCATTCCCTGAAGTGTCCTGATATGGCTGAGAAGGGCTCTAAGAAGCTGGCATTGTATTTCCTGGAAGAAAACCCAAAGTTTGCACAAGACTCTCTTGTGTCTGTGCAAATTGTTTTGGATTAATCTCAGTCATGTCAGTGATCCTGGTGGGGTGATTACTGGCCCTTTTCCAATTCCTCCTGTATTGCTTGATACAGGACTGATCAGCTTTCAGTCAAAGTCGATATTTTTATAAATAAATCTGGAAGCAAATTGAGTTTACATTCAGTCTTTTCGTCTGTAATGCAGTTTTCCTTGATGCAATGAGTTTACAGAATTAATTTCTTTGGAGAGTCTCTATTATATTTGTTAACAAGAGTAAGGCTATTCCACTGGAACATTTCTACCTTAGCATTGTAAATACTGAGATGTTTTAATCTCCGTTGCTCTCAATAAACTTAGCGACATAAAAAACGTGACTCCATGTGGACAGTTGCAGGCACAAAGAACCAAAGAACCTATCATTTGTTCAAAAATACTCATATTCTTCCTGAATCCACCCTTGGTGTGCATGTAGCTCTAGGAAAGCCACTTATTTTTTCTTACTTTCTTTTCTTCTTTTTTTTTTTTTTTTTTTTTTTTTTTTTTTACAGATGTCTGCAGCCTCCTGTATTACCCTGTCACTTCCAGAAAATAGGATTTCTCACCTACAGATGGTGAGGAGAGAGGAGGATAGCCGTGAACATTAGGTTGAAATTACTTGTCAAGTTTGATCAATTCATAGAAAGACAAAAATCCCTTTTGAAAAGGCGCAGTTGATTTTTGAAGATCAGTATTGGTGTCTTTGCAGCTCCATTGTTTGGGTAAATTATATGAGGGTGCAGTTTATTACCTAAATGAAAGATACATTTGCATGTAGATGGTACATAAATTATTTCATTCTGCTCTGAACGATGCAATAAACAACCTCTCTCCCATACACACAAGAACACAAATACACACATGCATTCACCTACCCAGGACTTATGACACAGGAGGTGGTTCTTTTCTTAGTGTTTTCTCTTTCCTTTTATTGCCTTGTAAGTATTATTATTTGACAAAGCTCTAGGGAAGGAGAACATGAATCTATTAAAGATAACAAAGCTCTATTGTGACCTGAAATTCAGGAAAGCAGACGAATAGATATTTCATAATGTGGAATAGCTGTTCCCTAGCTCTTCAAGCGAAGAAGGAGTTGATCTCGAAATGAACACTAATCTGAATCCTGCTGTTCCTGTGGTGACTTCCTATTGCAAAAATTTCTTCTTACAGTTTAGTCATGTCATGATGCATTAATTACCATCTGTGTGGCTCTGCTTAATGAGAGCATTAAGAGACAATACCTGTTTTGTTCCCTCTTGGAGTAGTATTTATAGGAGACAAGTGTGCATGTGCCAGAAAACAGCTCCTGATCTGCTGCATGCTTTATGGTCCACTGATGTAGGCTGCTAACAGGCAGGCAGTTGGCTGTCTCTGCCAGGAAAAAAAGAGATGTGTTTCCTAAACACTTCTAGCTTCCTGCTCTGATTTTCAGCTTGGTTTCCTTTGGAGATGTGGTTTACGCAGTCCTCCACCATGCAATGTCCTCATCATGCCCAAACCGTTGGGCACTTTTGTCTGGGTGCAACAGAGTTGAGGGCAGCTCTACCTCACCACCAGCAGCTGCACCCAAGGCTGGATTTCAGTTCTGCTGTGCCCTTGACGCTCAGAGATGTGAACAACCCCTCCCCTCTGACTCATTTCTTTCTTAGGGCGGTGGATGTCTCATCCCCAAGGAAAGTCAACGTGTGAGCTATATGGGCAGCCAGGGAATTGAGTGTCCCACAAAAAGTGAGTGTCCTGTGGGTTAACCTGGAGATGCCAAGTGGGTTTCAGGAGGAGAGGTGACCAAGCTGAAGACAAGGAGCCTCCAAGCTGTGTCTGCAATGGAGAACAGACTGTGTCATGCGTGTGTTCCTGGGGGACAGTGTAGAGCCTGGGAAAGGGCTGTGATAGTACAGAGATGTCCCGGGCTTGCCAAAAGGTCCAGCTGGATATCACAGTCCATCTCTTGAACAAGCCACATGGCTAAGCTTTGGGCTGGAATAAAAAAAGTGTGGATGCTTCAGCTCCCAGAATTTACAACCTGGGAAACATCAATTTTCCTGTGTAAAAGATGTCCTGATCCCTCATCTTGGGCTATGTGGAAATCCATCTGAAATATCATGAAAGCCTGCTCTGACCCACTTTGTTTGCTGATCACGTGTGAGCAGCCTTGGGAAAAATAAAACAACTCTCCTTTCTAGTCGCTTTCTCCTTTATCCATTAACATTTCTTTTCCTGAGATTAAGGACAAAAAATTGAAGACCCAAACAGCCTCATGTTTCTGAACACTTTGCAGCAGCAGAAAGAAAAAAAAAAAAAAGAAACAATCTCTTACATGATTGCATTTTCAAAAAGAATCATCATCTCATTGTACAGACGGTGTGTGCCAGGCCTTCATTAGCATCCTGGTCTATTTTTAGCCCCTGTTGTTGTGCGTGAAATGTTGTTGCGTTAAAGGAAGTACCACACTGCCTTCCCCAAACATCATTTTGGTCCACTAAAAGCACTATACCCCTTCCTGCCCTGGGTTTTAAGGTGCAACTGCCTTCTCTGCAAGCTAGAGACTGCACTCAACCACCAATGTATCATGTGGAAGGGGAGGAAAATCACCTGCCAGATCTCCTTCCTCCATCATCAGCTTTTTTTTTTTTTTTAATATGTGTGTCTGCCCTGAAGAAAGTTGTAAATCCTGAAAGAGGTGGAGTCCTCATCTTTAGACCTTGTTGAAACAGAGTTTAGGATTGCACTGGTGGGCCAGAGAATGTAAGGACAACAGAAACTAAATCATCTATTTGCTGGCGAACTAGACAATGATGTTAACCCACAGCCTAGGATACTCCTTTGCTAACCTTTTGTTATTGCCAGCTGGTAAATGAATGATCTCCTGCGGGTATTTTAGCATATGACAGGAGTGCAAGCACAAGGCACACTTCACTTCTAGCCTGCAGTGTTTGGAGTAGGGTTCACTCTAGTTTCATGGAGATTTGAGCCCTCAACAAAGAGCTGAGGTTGATGTGAACAATTCTCTCTGACTTTGTTCCTCTCCTCGCAAAGTAGATGTCTAAATAGCTGAAATGGGTCACATTCTCAAAGTGCCTTACCTCCACCTTCTACAAGGGAAACTATTGATGACTTGTGCAGATGCAAGCACTCATCTTCCAGATGTCTATAATCAGAGGGGACAGCATCCACGCTTCATGCCCAGGGGGAGAAGCTGGTTCTTGTAGTTCCTTCAAGTCCACTTTCATTTGCACATACAGCAGGGAATTGAAGGTGCCTCCACTCTGGATCAGATACAGTTTTCTTTCACTGTTTTGTTGAATTATTTAACACGAGCTCGATGTCCCTCGCAGCTAGGTTCCAGAGGAATGAGTGGTAATGAGGCAGTGATTTGTATGAGAGACCACAGGTCAGCTGAAGGTACCCTGCTATGAGAAGAGGGTGCAGGTTGCTCCAATAAACCATGAATATTCATCTTGCACGTCTGGTCAGTTTTGATCACTCAGCTCTTTTCAAGGCAATTTCTATCAAGCTTCATCAGTGCCTGAAACAGGTTTTTGTAATAAGAAAGCAAATAAAAAGATTGATGTTAAAAGGAATTGACAGGCAATAGGGTTAGACATCCTGCCCAGTTCTGATCTTGCAAATAAACAGCCTGAAATTAAAGAACTAATCTGTGAAGGTCCTTGCCAAGTTATGGAGTGCTGCTAAAGTATATTCCCTGTTAACTGTCCAGAAAAACAAACAAACAATCAACCAAAAATCAGCCCCCAAAGCCTGCAAGAAACGGGAAGCAGCCTCATGTTGGTGCCATTTAGTGAAATGACAGAAAGATTAGAAAATGTCAAGAATGCCTTTTCTTGTTTCCACACATGTCCACCTTTGGGCTAGACTTTGGACCAAAGTTCTGACTGCTCATGAGGGTTTTAAAGCTCACATCATCAAACACAGGCAGTGGTTGAATCCAGCTTACGAGGTCGACCAGGAATAGCCCAAGCTGGGAGTGCTGGGACCTTTTGGTTGCTTTTGGTGATGGTGATGCTTTTGGTGATGGTGGCACTTTTCTTTTCAAACTGTTTGTGGCCGAAGAAGATTGAAGGTAGGAAACAAAAATTTGCAGAGCAAACTTCAGCAGGCAGGGCACTTTGGCAATTGTTCTTTTCTACCCGGTATTTCATTTCTACCCTCTCATGATGTACTACCCTCTTCATAAAAGTAGTCCTCCAATGTAAGCAGGTGACACAAGCTGAGAATGCTAAATAGGATGCAATGGCATTTTTCATGGTAGACTTTGTGAAATGTTTTACAGATACCAGTAGAAAGGTTTATTGCTGCTCTTTCAAGTAATACATAATTTCTAGAAAATCATGTAGATTGATTTGGATTTAGAAATTCCCTCTGATTTTTTTCATGTTAAATTAGAGCACTTCATACACATAATATATTAAGTCGATGTCTAGTATTTGGAGGGAACAGTAGAATATGAACACTAACAAATGAAAGCATATGTCCAAAAATCTAGGAAAGAAAACACTGCTTAGTGTTTGTATAGTAAATTTCTTACCTATTCTTACATCACTTTCTTTACATAAATTCCAGTCTAGCATACCTCACCTGGATTCAGGCAGGTTATCTGTGCCTGTATTCAAGACTGTGCTTAGTCCTTCCCTGTCTGTTGAAAAGCTTAAGCATATGCAAAGATCTCTTGACTGACGTCCTAGGAAAAAATTGCTATGCACTGGTCCTTTACTGAAGCAGCTGCTCTAGGAGCTTTGCCATCACAAGGATCTCAAGTAGCACAGCTTTTTATTGCCCATCCAAAAAGGAACAGTTTCAGTTTCTCAAAGGATTAAGTTTCTTCAGGCGTTAGCAGAGCAATCCTGCTTGGGTTTTAAAAGAAAAGGTGGGCTTTTGAAGGTGCTGTCACTGATACTCACAGATGGACACACCTCAGCACCTCACAGGTTAGCTAAGCATTTGGACTAAGTGACCTGAACTGTTATTAAATCATGGAGCAATCATCTTCCATAAAATCCTCTTCTCCATAGTGTTCTGCTGAGTTTCTGGGATGCCTACCTTGCCAGCCCAGCTCCACCCACTCCTTGCTGTACTCCTTGATGCTTCTTTCTAACCAACTGAAACCAGGAGCTTGTCTCACAGACTCTTGCTGGTTTTCTGCCTGCAGTGCACTTTGCAATGCCTTGCGCTAGTTTGCCTTAGGGTTATATGTGTCTATCCCAGGAAATGACACTGCTATGACATGTGGCATCTAACACAAGGTTGAAGAGATAGCCAAGATCCCCTAACCCTTTGGGAATACAAAGTCTTGTGCAATTATGTTGACTTAACATAGAGATGGTTTAGGTTCATTTTTTCAAGTGGAAAGTTCTCTTTTTAGAAGAATTATAGCGAGGGCCTTTAGGCACTGCAAGGGGATGGAATTGCTACCTCTGGAGGAATAAGGATAGTTTTGTGGGATGTTTGGGCTGGAGGTAAGGCTGCTTGCCAGAGAAGGAGACTGCTCTGGGGTGAGGAGATGAGGGGACAGCCAGCACTTCTCCCTTGGTGATGGTGACCCGATACCCTGTGATGGTGTTTGAGCTGGAGCTGCAGCCTGAAGGACTGAGGACCATTCTCAGAATCATGCGTCACCATGACCACAAGCAAAACCTCCCCCAGACCAAGCGATTTGAATGCAGTCATCAACACTGGATGAGAAGAAAGCAGTAAGCCATAAGCATTTTAGTGACAATGAAAATGCTTCCCAGCAACATCGCTGTTATTTTTATGTTTCCCATCAGGACTTGAGATCAAATATTTGTGTAGCTGAGGAGTCAGGAGGACCTCTCCTCATCACAACCTCATGTGGGAGATAACCAACATTCTAACTACACAGCCCTTTCCAACACACTACCACTTGACAACAAATAATTAAGTACCCAAGACAGTCCAGTTAGTCCTTCTCTGATCAGAGATGATTGCCTTGGAGTCTTTTAACATGCGATTATACTTTGAAAAGTCACTGTGAAAATGGTGCCGTGACGTTCCGTGTTTATTGACTCCTTTCCCTGGGCAATTTACTTAGTTTACATGTAATGAATAAATGCTGTTCTTGACTGCTGCCCAGCCCAAGAGGCCTGAAAGCCAGGTTGTGTCAGCTTTCTGCCAGGACATTATCACCAAAACTAAAGGTTGCTCCAGAAAAACCTCTTGACCTGCAGCCTAGCAGTGTCTTTTTCCTGTCACACTTGATTTGGACACTTTACTGTAATTGTTCATATCAGCATCCCCTATTTCTTCTTGTTTTCAGCTATTGATGAACTTCACCACTGCTCGTATATGAGCTAGATTTTGATACCATTTTGTCCCACTGTCAGTTTTTACCTGCAACATAGCTCCTACCCTAACTGTGATGGTTTAGACCTCTCTCTGCAATTGGCTGTCGCGGTTGCTCAAGGCAATCAGGAGAGGAAAAGGGGATTTGTCATGTTGGACAGCATATCAGCCTTTTAGATGGTTGCAATCAGTGTGGTTAATTTAGCTCTAGGATGGACAGCTGACCCACCATGGTCTGAGTAGGTGACTTAACCTGTTAAAGTGGTGGGACCATTATGACAGGATGGCTTCTAATGCTTGTTCTGGCTCACTTGGAGTCAGATCAAGGGCCTCACAGCAATGCAGTGTGAATGTAGCTGCTTTGGAGGTCTAGGACTGGAAAGGATCATTCTAATCTTGTGAATGAATGGTGCAGATGAGATCTCTGCAGCAAGCCTGGACCTGAGGATTATCATCAAATCTGGAGAAGAGCTACATTGTACCCGTACAGAAAAGAAGTCATGTCAGTCACTGAGGAACTGAGAGCTCAAAATGTGGCCAGTTTGACCTAATGGAGCCATTGGATTTGAATGTGAAGTACAATCATCACTGCATAAGTTCAATTAATGAGTCATGGTAAGGCTTTTGATTAGGTTGCAACTTGAGTCAAGATGAATATATTTTTCAGAAAGAAATCCTTTGTTTCTCTCTGGATGAAGGGATCTTTGAAGTTAAGGCTTGTATTCAAAGACTTCTCAGTATTTGGTCCTGTGGTGTTTGAAGCTTCTCTCTATGCGCAGTGATGGCTCCTCCAGGACAGGCATCCCCTTGGTGCTTTTGTGCTGGCCTCAGGGGCCTGGACACCTACATGGCTGATGACTCAGCTCTGATTCCTCCGAGTTTCCAGCTGAGAGAAGATGAGCAATCAGGAGGCATTGGCAAGATATGATCCAGTGCAGAGAGCGTGATTAAGTGCTTGCCCTCAATACACTAAGGATGTATCTTATGCAGAAATATTTTTCAAACAGTTCAGTGTATATATAACCACCAGTCAACATATGTCAGTCCTGCATAGCAAGCTATAGGGCCCGAGAGTTTGCCATAACCCACAGCCTGTCTGTCAACGTCAGCTGGTACAGACATACACTGCTGGAGGGCCCAGGTTTAATCTCTTCTGGTTTTCAACATGGGAGTTATCACACACAAGCACTGTACAACAGCAACAACAATTTACAGGCTGTCAGGAATGCAGCCAGTCTTCCTCAGACCTGGGGCTGTTCCTGTTTTCTGCCAATCCAGCAGAAGAGCCGTGTGGAGGCTTACCCGGAGGAGGCTGGATAAATCTCCTTGGCAGCTCTCATACTGGTCACACTATTCAGAGGATATTTATGCTCTTTCTTTGCAGCCCTGGTTAAGTATTTCTTTACAAAACTCTGGAAGTGACAGAGCAGAGGGTGTGATGTGTCGAAGTTCAACCCCCTCTGCCTGCTGGAAATCCTTTTCCAAGGACAGATGTCACAAGAAACTGCTGCCCAGAGGCAACAGCAACATATTTCTGCCTCACTCAGGACTCTACTAGCTAGGTTTTTTTAGTTCAGCATTTCTTTGAGTAATCAGGATAGCCCTGAGACCATCACTCTTCTGGATGTCTTCCACGTGTCAGTAAGGGAAAAGCACAGGCATCACCTGAAGTTCATTTTGAGTGATGATTTCTTTCAGTATCAGATGCTCCTTTCAAAGATGTTATTGGCCCTAGAAGGCCTCATTGCATTATTATTTTAGGTTAGTATATTGTATGATTATTCATTCATATTACTGTAGTTTCCAGAGACCTTTTCTGCAGATCAGGACCCTGCTGTGGAAGGCATGTTAGCACCTAGCGATGTTTTGTAGCCTACTGTCATCATTAGGAGGCAACGAGTAACCCGTACCCTGAAATAGGAGCCACCTGACAGAGATACGAATGGGCCTAATGTTTCTGTGCAAGATCCTGTTTCAATTCTCAAAGCTAAGGGAGGGACTCACATCGATGTTGACTGCTGTTGGACTGAACTTCTCTAGAACTGATGGCATCCAGATCTGTGGTCCAGCCATTTATCACAGTTTATTAGGAGAGACCCAAACTGATCCCCATGGGTGCATCTAGTGCTCCAGCTGTGAAAGGCGGGAGATGGCAAGATGTAGGGCTTGTCTGCATCCCTCGCATGCACACACACCGATGAGCCTTGCAGAGTCTCAGTGGAGCCTCACTGTCTCATGCCCTAAAACCGCCTCAGCCTAAAAGTCGATGACAGTAATTTTAAGAGAACACTCTTAAAGTCGTCAAAGGCTTCAGGCCAGCTGCTTGACAGCTGCTATCTTCAATGGTTGAAGCAGACAGAGATTGTAGCACGAAGAAAGCGTCTACACAGGTTGTACTTGTAACCCTGGATTCACCATGAACAAGGTAGGAGATGTAGCAGTTTCCCCACAAGCCTGCTGATTCTTTCCAGACTTGTTTCACACATGACAGTGTTTGCTTTAATTTTTAAAGTCATCTTTCTTAGTAGAGAAAGGAGGAATATCCGAGTTTTTCTTGAACTGAAGTCAATAGGACCTGACTGGCAGTGAAATGACTCTTGCTATGCAGACATCCAGCCTGCAGCAATAAGGAAAGTGCTTTTAAGACTACCTGAAAACTCTGTCCCCAAACTCACGTTTGCATTTGAATAAGTTTATTTCTTTGTCTAAAAGCTCTGATTTTTCATCCTGCACCTCATGGATGTTGAAGCAGTTCATCACTGTTGCCATGAAAGTTCAAAGCCATTTATCTTCAATAAGGTTACTTGATGTGATTTCTAATAGCAAGAACCCTTCAGTCCTGGGGCTTTCTACAAGATTAAGTGATGTATTCAGATGGGCTATGTCTCAGGAGGATTTTCAGTACCTGGAAGACATAAAGCTTGCTCTAGTCGAAGGACAGCAGGCTTTGCAATTGGTGTTGCCTATTTGCATCCTCCCAAGGTTTGTTAGACTCTTTTTTGGAGCCTGGCTTCCCTCTGTGAAAGTACTACGAGGACAGCCATCTTACCACTGAATGTTAGTCCTCATCCTTCTCCTGAAGATGATCATTGCCTGCTAATTCCTCACATGCATGTTCTGGAGGGGCAGAGCCCAAAGAGGAATAAAAAAGCTATGCAGGAGTCTGTTGACTTTGTGGAGAGAGAAAGAATGAGTGATCATTTATCCTAACCAAGGGTATAAGATATAGGTTTGATGTTCCGTGAAAGACTTTTGGGGTGTTTTTTAGCAAATACTTTTCTATTTTGGTGGGAGCTATGTTAGTGAAAGACAACAAAACTGTTGGCTTCCAGGGCTTGGAGGAACCACTAGCAGCTGCAGGTAGCTGGACACCTGTCAAAAACACAGGAACTGTGGGTCAGGACTAGGGTTGGATGTCTGCACTCACTATACAGAGTCAGGGCCATCCACATGCAGAACCGTGGTACCAAGGGCTGATCTTCTCTTCTACACTGCTCTCAAGACAAGGCTTCCAGCAAACAAGAGACATTTTTGCTGGGGGTAAGATGGTGAAGTGAAGAGACACATCTCAGCCTCAGCTTCCCACTGGTATGCCTCTCTCAGGAGGTCCAATAATTTTCCTGACAGCCCCCACTGTGATCTCACTCTGGTGGTTTCTGTTGAGTAATATTTCTGCCTGGAGCTTGAGCTCTGTCTTCATTTGTGCGTGCCTGCCTCCAGAGCCTGCAGGCGCTGCCCTGTGCTACCCTGCTCTGACACCCCCTCATTTTCTGCAGGGTCATCTCTGCAAAAGATGAATCATCATTTTGTCTGAATACTCCTGGTAGTGACACATGTGGCAATGTTTGTTTTCCACTCTTCACTCAGTGTGAACATGCAGAGTTAATTTGATTTTAAAAAAAAGGATTAAAAACTTATGCTTGTGTCTGAACAGTTCAGAAGCTGCAGCTTCTCCATGTGAAAAGGTGTTTCTGATCCAGTTGGAGTAGAAGTGCATCTCCAAGTCTGTTCTGATGGACTCTTTCCCAATGAAAGTGTTCTTCACATGTATTATGGACTAGAAAAGCAGATAAAATACCTACACTACAGTACTGTCAATTGAGTTTCATTCCTCTGATGTCCAAAAGAGAGAGACATGCAGCAGTATCAGGCAACTTATTGAGAAACAATCATTTTATTATAACCCTTTCATTGTCCAGAATTTGCCATCCCTCATTTCTTCAGCTTTCTGGTCTGTAAAGGATGGTATGAAACGTAGGATGTGATATCAGAGTCCAGTGGGAAAAGGACTACTGCCCTACTTCTCAGCAAGCCTTCCATCTGGGACTGGCACAGCAAGATTCTTTATCATCTTCAAGATGATGAGACTTGGGATGCTTCAGCTGATTTATAAGGAGTCATGGATATATGATGTGTGTTTAATTCATAATGGGATTGAGCTGAAAGCACTAATGCTGTTTTACTGCAGATCTGACATTAACATTCACACTGTGTCTGATGGATAGTGCAGAAGAACCAGAGTAGGTTTTCTAGTGGGTTTGGTAGAAATTCGTCTGGCTCAGCCTGATGAAATTATTGTTACAATTTACTAATCTAGGCACAAGAACATCCATGAACACAGATATGTAAAATCTCGTAAGAAAAACCCCAAACCCACCATTTTACCTATGTAAGGAAAATATCCCACAACAGAGATGAAACACTGCTTCCAGGTACGCAGGGAAATAAAATTTTGCAACAGCTGCTTAGCAATTTTTCAGGACCTCATTTTCTCCTGCACCAAATAAAGGGTACTTCCTTACTTCAAAGAGATGTTCAGCTGTGTTCTTCTCATTTTTAAAAGAAATTTGGAGTGACAGTGTGTAATGGATTATAAAGATGCGGAATATTAGAGTACGAAATAAATTCTAGAAGCCCCGATTTCAGCTCAAGTTTGGGAAGCCAAACTACAGCTGCTTTTCAAATATGAACAGGGAGCTGTAAAAAGTGCTCTGTTATGGGCACTGAAAGAGCGCATGTAAACTGAATGTAACTGTTTATCCTACTTGTCAGCATTTTAGGATTTATGCTCTACTATGCAGAGTATTTGCTTCACCTTTGCTTTATTGCAGTGAAGGGTCGCTCATAAGCTTATGACAGAATGAGAATGCTTTCTGTGGTAGGAAGTTTTTAAATATACCCTTAAACGTTTGAGTTTTATGTTGAGATGCTTATGAACGCTGGAGAATATCTCCTTTGTCCCCAAAATGAGTCCTTTTCTGTACTGGGAGTCTTACTGGGCAGATTTTCATCAGTACTCCAGTGTGTCTGGGTTTCTGAAATCCCTGACAAACCTGGGACTGCAACAGTGGAGAGAACAAGGAAGTTACTTAGTTGACTACATAGAGCAGCAAGAACAATTTAAGCAACAGTTCCCAAGAGGCAATAGCTGAAGGAGCAATAAGCACCATGGGTTCTGCAAGCTGCAGGGTGGAAATCAGATTGAGAGCTTGAGAATGAGGTGAGAAGGGTGGTTACTGGATGAGAGGGAGGACTGAAGAGTAAATGTAAAATCTGAATTGTTGGTGTGGTCATGAAAAAGCTCTGGAAGAAGGACGCACGGGATGTGAGGATGTCCATGTCAGGGAGGTCACCTTGCCCCATCAAAACCAGGATACTGGCAAGGGATGGAGATGTCCATCCCTGAGAACTGTTGCTGTCACAATCATCCTGCCAGAAATACACTGTTCCTTTGGCAAGGAGCATGCCTAAAATTACCAACAGTACATTCTTCATTTTGGTAGATATTTCAACAACAAAACATACCATCTATCAAGAAGTAAATAGCCTGGAACAAATGAACACCCAGGGAACATCCCTTCTACTAGAATGGGTTGTGATCAGACAACAAAAGCTGCATTACATTTGACCTCCACCACAGTGTACAAAAAGCTCAGGGGTAGAATCACAGAATCATAGAATTATTCAGGTTGGAAAAGACCTTTAAGGCCATTGAGTCCAACCCTTAACTGCACTGCTAAACCATGTCCCTAAGCACCATATCTACACAACTTTTGAACATGTCCTGGGATGGTGGTTCAACCACTTTCCTGGACATCCTGTTCCAGTGATTGAAAACCCTTCCAGAAAAGAATTTTTTCCCAATACCCAATCTAAATCTCTCCAGGTGCAGCTTGAGGCCATTTCCTCTTGTCCCATCGTTTGCTATTTGTGAGAAGAGACTGGCACCCAACTTTCTATCATCCTCTTTTCAGTTTAAGCTAGAACTGCTTTCATTGGGGTTTTATTGCTTTTGCTTTGTTTTAATTCAGCAGCAGAATATTTGCTGGGGGAGCTGGAAAAGCCAGTTTCAGTCCACAAAAATGTCAATGATTTATTTATTGCTATCATTTAGGGAAAGGGCAGCAGTTGCTGCTTCTGAATATTTAACATTGCAGAAAAAAGGCAAGCCGCTTTGAAGCCTGAGTGTTCCAGTGAAGCACTGCAAACCAGTATATCCCACTGGTCCCATCAAATTCAGAAGCAGGAGAACCGTGAAGGTATGTGCAACATACTCCTACAGGGACTGAGACTTCTTCAGACCTGCAGCTTATGTGGTCATGAGCAACCTATTGAAGAGATCCTAGCTCCTCTCTGAACAGTGACCTGATACAAAAGCCCAGGTAAAGAGGTGAGGTGCGTCTGCAACTCAGAAGCTATTACCTGCGTAGAATTTATCTCAGGAAAATTGCAATTTGCATTACTTTATGCATCATTTGTAATATTTCCCAGGAGATCAGCAGGTTGGGAGAGGTTAGCATCAGTGTTTTTGCCTACCCAAAGCAAGCTACTGTGAGATGCCTTTTGAAACACTGAAGGACTGTTCTTAGCTTGCTTCCCCCACTTCTGTTTTTCCAAGCAATGAGCCTCCGTCTCTCTGTCTAGTAACTGACCCAACCCAGCAGATGTCCCTTGAAAAAGCATTCAGGAGCAGCCAGGCCACAGCCACACACAGGCAGAAGGGAAAACAAGAAAATACAATTTCCCATGCTTCTTGTGTGTCACACTCACTGTAGAGCCCCCTCCTTCAACATATCATCTGCTGTGGGGGGATTTCACTGCTGCTGTTGGCTATGCAGGAAATATGCGTGACTGCAGATGGGATCGAGTGTCAGGAGATGGCCAGCACCTGCCCCTGACTCTCCCCAAGGAGTCATCCAAGGCAGAAGCTCTTAGAGAAGCTCATGCCTTCTTGTGACCATCACCATCTGTGAAACATCCTCAGCAGAAGGGAATATTATCACTCCCTAAGATTATAGAAGAAAAATAACTATGATTAATTTTTAAAGGAGACCATTTCAAATCTCGTAGTCAATTTGCAAACAGATATTCTGGCTGCATTGTTTTAAATCAATATGTAGCAGCACTCATTGTAGGTCTAAGGGGCACAGAATTCAATAACAAGATCAGTATGCAACTTAGGACCATCCTGACACTTTATTTCCTGAAAATCTCTTAGAATGCTTAAGGAAATAGCAGCTAAAAAGGTGAATGCCACAATGGCTGGCTATGGTTATATCCATCCCGGAGCCAGGCCATCTAGCAAGCATGTCACTGCCCATCGTGATACAAGAGTGAGATTTAACCATGCTCACTGTGACCACCATCCCTGATTTAGTGCTCGAAGGAAGTGTTGACTTTTTCTTCTGAAGCTTTCATTATGTGGGTGGTGAAGGAGCTCTGAAACCACCAGCTCCCTAGGGCTTAGTTGAGACCACAGTGTAAGAGATAAATCACTATTGCCAGCATGGAAACTGGAGTGCTCTTGTCCCTTAGTGGAATACTTTACCTTTCACCAGACACAGGGTCTGCTTTAATACCAGACAATTAGGTAGCTAATGAAGGAAAGATATTGACATACCATGCTCAGAACAGAAGTTTCTATGAGTCACCCTGGGTGTACTTTCTGGGAGAAAGTGCTGTTTCCATAGTTGCTGGAGGACGACAATAAATTGATTAGCCTCTTTAAAATTTCTCATAAAATTGTATTAACAAAATGGGAAGTACATTACACAGAGACCGTAACCACAGGATGTTTACATAATGCCCACTGTGGACAAGTACTAAATACCATAAAAGACCTGAGACCCCCCCAAAAAGTCTGCAAGTTCTTGCTCTCACAAGGCATCTAGAGCACCACTGTTGTTGTTCCTCCTCTTCCTCTTCCCTCTCATATTTCAGCTTCAGCGTTGTGAACTTTGCTGGTGGTTATTGCAATTCCAATCGCTAGGCTCCCGTTGTCAGAGAAGAGCTGAGCCAGTGAAGTGTTCAGCACAAGGCAATCCCCATCTGAAATGACAGAGTCAATACACTCCAGTACCGACCTGGGGGTCGCCTCCCACTTAAGGCGCCGCTGGTTCCTGTTGAGCTCAAGCCGGTAGGTGAAGTTGTCGGCTTGGGTTGGTGTGCCGATCAGCATCATTGTGGCGAAAAACTGTGGGTGGCCTTCATACTTCTCCTGCTTCCTGAGGACCAGCAAAAACTGGTGGCCAAGGCAAGAGTGCATGATGATCCAGTCTGTGGGTGCAGGCAGGTGCATGTCCGTGGCCAGGAAGACAATCTCTGCCCCCTGAAGGATGTTGATGCGGTGGGTCTGCCTCAGGTGGGACACCACCACCTCCAGGTGCCCTTCCCATGGGCAGGAGAAGAGCGGACACGTGCAGGGAACCAGCTGAGGGTCATGCACTGTTTCATGGTGATGGCAGGGAGGAAGGATGCCTTGCTCCACAGACGTCTGTGCAGTTGTACAGCGGGTTGGTGCATACTACGAGAAGAGAGAAATTACATGTGAGAGCAGGTGGAGCAGGAACAGGTGCAGATACGCAAGGTGCAGACCCCACAGACCCCAGTTGCCTAAAACGGCATCTGCACAGCAAAAGGTGCTAGCAATTGCCTTGTTCTCCAGGAGAAGAGAGAAACCATTTGATCCATGATAAGTCACTTCAAATGAAAGTGATGTATGTGTTTAAAGAGCAATTTCATTAGTTTAGGGGGGGAAAATCTGATTAAAAGGAAAAAAAAGCCCAACAAAGCAAGGACAGCGTGGGGCATTTTATATAGCTAAGGCTCTTGCAGCTCAGAACAAGGAAATGAAATATGTATGGCTTTATTATTCTTTAATGAAACACACTGGCAAATACAGACATTTCTCCTGAAACAATATGCTTTACACCACCCATAATTTGTGAAATAAAAGTCAAATTTTATTGTGTATGATGCCTTCTTCTTCTTCTTTATTTTGTCTTTTTTGTTTTGTTTCTTAATTGATGTGCTTACCTCCATAAATCTTAAATGGCTCTCAAAGGTGGATGGCTGGCAAATATAGGGCATTTTTATACTAAAATAAATTTGGAACAAGGTAGGACAGCTAGCTAAAAAGGCAGCAGCTCTTGCAGGATTCCATGTGAGGACTAGGAAGGAAACCACTCTGCCCTGTGTCAAGTGGATGTTGTTGAAGAGAAGCGAGTAAGACTTATTCAACCAAAACTGCATGCACATGTAATGCTTTTCAGGAAGAGTAATGGCTCTCCACAATAACCCTGTGCACAGACAAACCCTGAGGCATGAGTATGTCCATTATGATTTACCCCACCAAATTTTAACATTTACCTCAGCCACCCAAGACGGAAACCTGGTTGCCTTGGACTGCCTCAGTCAACGCAGGGAGGTGGCCCTTCCCAGTCGCAGATTCAGCTCTTTGGTAGAGTAATTCACCTGCTAAAGGTGCACCAGCTGCCACCAGAGTGGTTAAGACTGAGATCCAATCTACCCAGTTGTACCTAAATTTTAGATGTTTAAAACTAGGGAGACATCTTTGATGTCCTTTGGAAATGCTTATAAGTAGGATAAGAATTAAGAGTACATCTATATACACAAGTATATTTTGCTTCAAAGCATGTTATAGGAAGATTCATGTAGCTTTCCATATCCTGCCACATGTCTGTTCATTTTAACATATGTACACAAAATTACAGGGACAAGAGTATAGTTTTAACATCTAACAGTTCTTCTCCTCCATGCTACTTCTGAGTCATAGCAGATTTGGGCTTTATTCAGCTACTTTTGAGTAGAGATTTGTTTTAAACAGGGACAAGCATAATCCCATACAGCAGTGTCAGATATGTTGCAAATGGTGCATTGTCTTATCGCTCTATGGATACCTTGATGACTTTCCTTATAGCCTTGGTACAAAGGTAAGTATTCTTACCATAGGCAGTTTTCCCCACCAGAACTTGCACTTTTGCTTTCCAGTATATTTTGAGAGGCAATCTCCTGGGTCAATTGCCCTAACTCTCAAATGACCAAGGCTTCCTTGACAATCAGGATGACAAAGTCTGGGATCTACTTTCTCATTTTGCCAGTAGCTGCCAAGGGATGTTGTGAGCAGAACAAGCTAGCGATTGCTGCTGCTGTGAAATTCATGGCTCTTCCCAAGGCACTGGATGTCAAAGGGAGCTGTTTGTTCTTCCTCTGACATTTGATATGAAGAGTAATTGACTATTTAAGCCCTACTACTGAATCTTGCAGCGTTTTCTTTGGAAAAGTACTGTTCTGCTTTTCCCTTCCTCATATTTTGTTTTTGTGTATAAAATTCAAGAATATAAACTTTCCAAGAAGATAATGAATTGAGGACAGATAAATGACTATCATTGTCTGGGAAATAAAACAGGTCATTATAAACTAATCGAGGCTTGTGGCTTTAGCTGCCTGCTTATCGCAGTGGGATTTCTGGTTCACACTTAATTCTACATTAATTTTTGCATCCCATTAGGATGAAAGTTATGGTTAATTTAAACTCTTTTTGGTGAAGGAAACTACTGCAATGGCAGATCGTAAAAGCCTTTTAAAAAATCCCTGAAATGCTAATTGCCTCATAAAATGTATTCTAATCTCACAATCTAATACAGTGGGTGTGAGCAATTACTTTCTCTCACCAAACTGTTAATGCAACATTAGTGATTATACTAATTAAAACTAATGAACTCATACTCGCATGCTGATAAACCTCTCAACCACTCGACAAGTTCCAACCTTCTATTAGTTTTATTTAACTCCTCTTTAGAAAGATGAATCTTAAATTAACCTCTTGAATAACATTCAAAATTAGGTTTTGAAATGTGAAGCTTTATAGACTGTGTATAATTCTTCTCCAAAGATTACCAGAGTCAGAGGAACCATTTCCACTGAGGATGTAATTGAATTTAGAAATGCATTCTCCTAATTTGATAAGCATGGAGAGCAATGGTAGCTCATCCATCTAAACTGTATCGAAGGTAAGAAAATACAAGTATCTTCAAAAATCACTTTATGATAAGCACGTTTTTATGGCTCAGGAACTGGAAAAATAAATTACAACGAGAAATTTATTTAATGTACCTATCTTCTTCCCTTTATTTGTGATTTTTTTGGTGTGATCAAACAATTGAGAATTTCTTTTCACATCTCATGTTTTTGGAAGATTTACATGAATCACTTCAGCAAAGGATTTTTTGGTGTGACTTTATTCAGTTCAGCTTTATTGAAAATTCTAGAAATCCAGCACAAACCACATGATCTATTTTTATTCTCTGACTAGGTGAGAATCATCTTCAAAATCTAGTTTCTGAATTATTCAACATTTCTGTTTCTAAATTGTATTTTTTGCAATATTCTGAAAGAAATGCTTAAAAATTCCCTGTCTGTGAAAAAAAAGTCTAACAGAAAACTATTATTTTTCTTTTATTTTTGAGGTATTAGTGTAACTACTGGGGTGTCTGTGCCCTTGTTGGTCTTTCATAGACCATATGGCTGTGAATCGAATCTCTAAAATTGAAATGCAAAATGGGCATAAAATGGTCACCTTGAGTGCATTTAAATGCCTGAATAAATATTTATGAACATTTTTTTCCATGTTTAATCTGCTCCAGTATTTACTTTCATCATTTATTGCCAGATTACCTAATAAAATTAAGTTTATTACATTGTTGTGTCAGTCCAGTATTATTCTCAATTATCTTTTAGCCTGTTGGCCAATTTCAGTCAAATTTCACTGTGTGATAGAAGTCTCAAGGGCTTTAATTTTCAACTGGGTTTGTGAGAAGAGGCAGCAGGGTAGAGAAGAATGACCCTTACGCGTCTCCAGGGAGGAACAACTTGCCACGTGGGCAATATCGCATTGTCAGATAGCAGAGAACCTAAACAATGGCAGTTTGATCCCAAATGTATTACAGACGCCAGAGAACACACATGAGACTGTGTCTTTCTGAACAGGAGAATAGGCTTCAGCCAGAGTGCTGCTCATTAGACGCAAGATAATCCCACCACAAGACACCAAACTGCAGGAAACCAGGCTCTGCTGCTCACAGAAAGATTCCTTTTTAATGATGCAGCTTATTACAGTGTAATTCTTCTTAAGAACAAGTAATTTGGCAAAAAACAATTTATTAACACATAGTGCTTTTCCTATGGAAAAAAAAATAGAAAAAGGTTCTATATGGACCTGGGACACAGGGCTTCTGGGTCCTGCCCCAAGCTTTCTACAGGTTTTCTGCTAAAAATGCAAAAAACCTGCTCTAGATGTGACTCATCTGTTCTATGTTTGACATCTGAGGAGTGGGTAGCTAACTGTGAAGAGAATGAGCTCCTTTTGCAGCCCATGCAGAGCCCCAGAATGAAATTCGTTTCATCCCAAGAAAAGCTGAAGGAACATCCCCCCAGACACTGCTCTCTACATGCAGCCAGGACCAAAGCCATCCTCAGGGCAGACCTACAGAAGTTTTACTGGTTTCTAGCCAGGGAGCAAAGGGACACGTCTACTTCAGTCAAGACAGACTTGTATCACTTTGGCCTTCTCCTGCTATGCTGGAGACACGACAGTCCGTGGAGAGAGAAATAGATGCCTGTTCACATGAGGATGTAAGTCGATAACACATCACCACTACTACACCTCCAGCCACCAATGACTTGATAGAAAATCCAGGGGAAGGTCAAAGGATAGATCCAAGAGATATAGATCTCCAAGATCTCCAAGAGGTAGAGGAGACACAAGCATATCTCTGAGCCTGCAGCTGGAAAGCTGAGGCACCCACTGAGAACAGAGAGCTTCAGTATTGATCCCCATGTTCTGAAGGATGTTTTGTGGTTTAGCTAGCAAAGACTTTAGGTCAACTACAGTAAAAATAGTTGAAAACAGAGGGAACAACCCACACTGCATCCCTGCTGGCTGATCTCCTGCCCTGTGGGGTGCAGACACCATCTACACTACAATGCCTCAAGCCCTGCTTCTCTGCTGCACATTGTCAC
The DNA here is from genome assembly GCA_013389965.1 of Todus mexicanus. Classification (NCBI taxonomy): domain Eukaryota; kingdom Metazoa; phylum Chordata; class Aves; order Coraciiformes; family Todidae; genus Todus; species Todus mexicanus. The sequence continues at coordinate 42,745 of WEIS01048059.1, forward strand.
AGCTTCGAATGGGAGAGCACAGGCGGCTGCTCTCCTCAGCAGCCAAATGCCTTGCAATTAGAGTTCCGACTAGCAAATGGAGAATTTACTCCAAGCAAATCTCTCAGGGTGAAAGAGGGTTGAATCCAATTCTTCTACCTCTTGGGAGAGGACCTAGACCCTGATGACCTGGAGTAAAAGGAGAGTGAGTAGCACTGTCACATTGTAGAAGAATAAATGGTGCTCAGATCTTCAGAGTGAAGGTTAAATGTTACCTTTCTGCTCTTTCTAGTGCTCCACAGTGTTACCCTGGGAGTTTGGATGCCTCATTCGTACTTTTACTTACAACAATGGACCTAATATGCAAAAAAATCAGCCACATGCCTGTGAACAGTGCTTTTGCATTCCAAGAGCATCCCAAGAAGTGAGGACAAAGTCTCATTTTCTGCCCAGTCAATAAGGGTTTCTGACAGCAAAGCAGGTGCTGTGAATAATCATCCTTTTCCAGACACTTCACACCTGTGCAACTGCATTTTATCCAGCGATCACATATACAACTTTGCAAACACTCATTAATTCACCCGTGGGCTGGGCTATTTGCTTGGGGAAGTCAATGGTATAGTCTGAAGGCCATCACAGTGGGACTTCTGAGAAGGGTCACACAGAAAACAGCAGAGATTAAAATAAAGCCACCAGACAGGCCAGCCAACCCAAAGCAGTAGACAGTGTTCCCTCCCTATCCTAGTCCAGCTTTAACACACCTTGAGACATTGCAACCTAATCCTCCTCCTGAGAGGAAACCTGTATCTGCTCCTTCTGTGGATCCAAATTCTTTCCTTTTCAGCCACAGCTTTCTTGGTTGGATTACAGGAGTCTTGATAGGAGTCTTGTATATTCACTGTAGCTGTGACCATCAGTGGGAGCCAGGGGCTTTGTTTACACCCCCTGCTACAAACCCACCACCTTTGCTAATACTGTCTCCTGCTACAGCTAACCCCGTTCTGAGATCAAATTTCCTAATGTGTACAACTTTGTAAAACTTACGTTGTTTGGGACAACACCTGATTTGGGCTAACTTAAAAATAAATATTGAATTCTATATACACTTACGTAAACACACACAGGTATGTATACATAGACTCATAACACTTACAGGTCTGTTTCAAATGTTGCTGAGAATTATGCAGTGGGGGAAAACACATTTTTGTCCAGATTAAACTATTCTGTTATCATTTTAATTTAAACAAATAGTGGGATCTGGGGGGAAGGGGTGTGTGTGGAAGCCCGTGCATTTTGGTGATAAGCTTCTTTTTGCTGTACTTGCAACAATGGTCCCAAATTTGAGACTGTTCAGGTTTTGTTTGTTTCTTTCATTTTTTGTCGTTTGGGTTTTGTTTGTTTGTTTAAAAAAAGAATCCTGCCTCTAAGAAGAGTTTATTTTGTCATTGTCAAGTGTTTTTTGTTCCATGAGGCTCATGGCTGTGGCTGTCTCTGCATCACAGGTATCTGTCAGCTGATACTTATAATGTACAGCAGCAGTATTATTTCTTAGTTTAGGGTTAAGGAATTTAGGCATGGAGAGACTAAAGGTCGAGGTGTATTGACCATGTTTTATTGGCCAGCTTATAGCACACAGCCTGTGATTTTTCAAAGCAGAACTGCCTCCTAGAGCATTTGTTATTTTCAAAATCCAGCCTCCATTAACCTCAGATGCATCTACAAGTGATTAAACTATCCACAAATCAAGGTTAAGGCTTCACACTGAGCAACCTGAGAGCAGAGATGGACTGACTAGAAGTCATCCATGGACAGCTCGCTGTAAATGATTCTCCAGTATCATACAGGGCTTTCATAGAATCATAGAATGGTAGGGGTTGGAAGGGACCTCTGAAGACTGTCAAATCCAACCCCCCTGCCCAAGCAGGATCACCTACGTCAGGCCACACAAGAACACGTCCAGGCAGGTTTGGAAAGTCTAAGCAGAGGCATGAGTGGAGTCCAGCTCTCCAGGGCAACATGTTTTTCCTCCCACACACAGTATCTTCCTGCTAACGTGCCCTCATTTATCTCCTTCACCACAAGGGACAACAAGGAATATGGTCACCCTGTAGGTAGGTGAGCAACCTGGAAATGTGGATGAGAACTTGGTGAAATTTTGGCTTTGACCTGAAGCTTTCTGCAGACAAAGAAGGACCTGAGCCTGCAGCTCTGGTGTGCTTTGAGTGAGAGCTCCATGACAACTTCCAGGGTTTCTATTGAAACAAATCAGCATTTTCTTTGCCAGTGCAATGTGCCTTTTTATTCAGTTTTCTTACTGTCTTCTTCCTCTTTCTTGGCTTCTCAGGGTCTGATTGCTTCTTATCATCTGTATGGAAATGGAGTCAAATAATTTCCTATTTCTTAACTTCTTTCTGCCTCATAAAAGCTTTGCCACCCACTAACATACACCTCCACGTTACTTACACCCACCACACAGGGACTGATGCTCAAAAGAACTATAAAGGTGACATGAAAAAGGTAGTGAGTCTTTTAATCCTGGTCTTCACTTAGTCTTTCTTCTGCTATTTTTTAGTATGCTAATGAGATTTTGTAAATGTCTTAGATAAAAGAAAAGAGAAGGGAAAAACCCAACAGCCCATCCCTCAACCTACTTTGTCAAAAGCTGTAATTCCATATCTGAAATTAAGTCCAGGCCAGGGCTCATGCTGGAGATTTATTTAAAATTTTAATTACACAAAAATCCTATTATTATGAATGCATCAGTTGAATTTCTTAAGCACTGAATATTAGTTGCAGCTTTGGCAATGGAAGGATTTGTTTTCCCTACTATAAAACGGCAGCAAGAGGACAACTTCAAGCTCATTTTGCTAATCTCACTTTGCAACATAATCAGGTGTGACTCGGTGACACAGTGCATGGGATGTGTTAATGGCTGCTCCCTACTAATTACACACCTCTGAGTAAGTTGAGAAAATGCTGGTTTAGTACCATGTCCACACTGTAGCACCACATTTCCCTGTATCAGAGGACCCGGAATTTTAGAGGAGGTCGCATATTTTTAGAGGTATTCTGGAGAAAAGGTGTATTAATTTTTGTGGTAGAAGTAGCAAAAATATGTTACAGCATTTTAAATCTATCTCAGAGGGAAAGAAATACATTATTCTCAAATTAAAACCCCTTGCTTGGTTTTCGTTGTTGGTTTTTTTCATTGTAAACTGTCATGCATACTTGATATGCAAGCAAAAAGTATCAATATGTTGAAGACAATGTAATTATAGTGAAATATAAACAGGATCCATACTAAAGTGTTTCAATCTCGTAGATGCTTTCTGAGAGGGATCCAGTTGCAGACACCAGCAGGGTGGAGCAAGGTCATGATCTCTAGCTCTCCTACTTTAAAACCAAATTTGATGGACCAGTCCTAGCCCAGGCGGGAGGACATGGAAAAGTCCCGTGTTTCAGGCTGAAGGGACATGTATCACCTTGCTGACCCTCCCTCAGCCAGAGCTGCAGACGGGTCGGGGACACCCAGACAAACGATCCCAGTTTAGCTGTTGTGTTTGCTGGATCTTACTTGAAATCGCTTATTGTGCTTTCTTCGAGGAATAAAATACATTGAGTAGACAGAAGCAAAACCATGCACATGGGCAATTCCTATGGATCACCTGGCACAGTTATTTTCTAGCCAAAATAAATGAAAGATGTGGAAATGGAATGGAAGAAGCTTAAGCATCTAGACCTCTGGAGATCTGGCAGGTTGGCAAGTTGATATACATCGCCTGCTCTGGGGTAATTGACCTGTGTCTACTCAAAGGCTTAACCAGAGACGAAGAGAGAAAAAAGGCATCCTAGTTTGAGATAAACACACTATGACTGTGACCATGACTGTGAAAACAACTAGGATCAAACATGCTTATAGTGCCCAGAACATCCTTGTTCAGTGCAGATATATTCTGTACCCGTGCTCACTACCCTCACCCATGTTGCCTTTCTGCTTTCTGTTACTTGGATTTGGGACCTCCTAACAGGAACAGTGGCTTCCTGGAAATTTTTAACAGCTTCTAAAATGGAGAGTAACAATAGAAGAGGACACTAAACTGCTCCTGTTCCTCAATGAGAAGCCCACAAGCGTGTTCTTTCCAGTACTATTTAAACCCTTAGCAGAGTTACCCAGGAGAGGACCTGCACTTGAGGGTCTTCTGGTGGCTCAGGAGCTGGTGTGTCCACTGTGATCATGGATGGAGTGGAGACAGACTCTGTCTCTGTCATGTGGAGCTTCCCTCAGATGTAGATGGCTACTGGGGGTGAATCCAGATCCTGGATTTTGAGCTACAATTACTGTCAGTAACTGAGGTATAAAGGAAGGGAAGCTGCAGGCCAGAGACATGATCTGCTGGCAGTTTAGAGATAATCTGACCATTTCCTTCCTTAGTATGGTTCTGGGAGACTCTGAAGATCCACCTGGCAGACTACCCAGGCTGGAGGGTGGGACATGCCCTTAGGACTTAACTTTCAACTTGAATTCTCTTTGCTGCATTTTAGGACTGGGCACCATGCAGTGACAACTATATCCAGTGCAGAGTGTTTGATGTGGCGTTGCAACTGCTGATGCACTGGGCCAGGAAGATGTTTACTTTTTTTAACAAAGATTTTATATTTTGTTCTAAGCAAGGGTGATGCCTCTAAATGTCATCCCTTTTGGCCACGTAAGGCAAGCATCAGAAGCCAAGGCCCAGGCTGTCAGTCTTTGCTCCAAAAGAGCAGGATGTAACCACCGTTTATCACCAGATCACTCATGAGGCAATACTGGTGGTTGCTCTGGGTGATGTTGTGAACAGCCTGCATATGTAAAAGGAGATAATGCAAAATGTAGAACTATCTAAAGATTTACTTTACCCTTTATCTACTTTGTGTTTTGGATAAAGCCTGTTAACAAAGTGCAAAACCCTTATAGGCTTTAATTAAAAATAAAGTGATAAAGGAGTTCCAAGCTGCATCTGCTCTGTCTGATAGGGGAGGCAGAGTTCACAAGAGCCCTATATCTGACCTGTTAATTTTGTGTTTCACATTCACACTGAAAAATAAATTAATATGGAAAAGAAATAAAAAATAAAATAAAATAAATGGTTGCCCACTGTGCTCATAAACTTACCAGTTCAGACTGACTTTAATAACTCATCATCCAATATTCATTTACAAGTTACTACAGTAACAGCATGTCTCCAAGAAGAGCAGATTTTGTGGTGTCATCTGAGATAATTAAACCAAATTCACCCCGAGACAATTGAAATGCTTCCCTTCCATCAGGCAACTTTCAGCTATCACAATTGTATGACATTTAAATCTACTAACTACTGTTTCAGAAATGCACCCCAGGAGTGCCAAAGGATGAGACAAATATTACTGGTCTGTTGGAAGGAGAGAAGGAATGAGGCGGTGGTTGTTGAGCAAGCCTGAAACCTCTTTTGGTGGGACTGCTATCTCCAATCCCATCCGCATACACCTCCTGGCCAAGGATTTGCTCTATGGTCTATATCACATTGCTCTTGCAATTTTCACAGGGTAACGTGCAATTAAGCCTATACCAAGCTGATCACAGGTGAGTTCAGACCCTGGACTGGGGCCATGTAGGTGGAGCAGGGAGAGAGCATAGGGCATGCAATGCTGCCAGGGCTGGCTCCCTATCCTGTCTCACAGGCTGTCCCTGTCCCTACATCTCTGTAGCAGTCACTGAGCAGTCACTGTGCAGTAAGACACCTATTTTTCATTAAGACTTTCTCCTGAGATCTACACCTGGGGAAATGCATGAGAGGCTTAAAATCATCACTATCTCTCTCCTGCTGAGGTATGGCTGGTACCGGTGGGTGATAGGTATCTCAAACCCATCCACAATGTTCTGGTGTGATGGAGATTGTGCTCAGGTTTGGGGAACATTAGGAAGAGAAGAGGGGAAAATAAATTATGCCAGGCTCGGAGGAACTTTCCCCTACATGTCTCTGCCCCCTCTCCACTAGTGACCTAGCCCTGAGCTTTCAGCTTGCCCTTGCTCTAGGTACCTGCGATGTAAGTGCTGTGTTGAATGAAAAAAAGTCTCCCTGTTACAAAACAACCCAGAATTCGTCATTATTCCACTGTCAGCTGAAAGTGTGTCTCGAGTTTGTGCAGTCAGTCTCAAGAAAGGGGGAAAACCACCAAACAATCCAGAAATCAATGTGAGGCAGTAGCTTTGGGCATGAAAAATAAACTGCAAGTCTGGGGAATTTTTTTAGTTTGTTCAATGTGTGCTGGTGTTTCATTGATACATTCTTTGCAGTAAGGAATGGACATTTCTGTGGGAACATTTGGTTTGTGTCACAAATATTTCTTTTAATTTTGTGCAAATCATAGCCTGTTCCTTCTTCTTCCTCCCCCTCAAATTCTCAAAGAATAGTTCTTCTAGAAGCTTTCTTTGCATGAGGGGGATGCAGGTGGAAAGAAAGAACAAAAGGGGAGGCTCAGCTTAGCCAGAGAAGACAATGTTCCACCTAGAGCAAGAACATTATCTCTATTAATAGAGTGAAAGCTTAAAGGGTTTTGTTGAAGAAAGAAAAACAACACTCCAAAAATCTTCTAAAGTTAAGATTCATGCTTACAGAAAGGAACTGAATTGACAGCCTCCGAGTCTGCAGGACTCTGCCTGCAAAAGGAGCAGAGCACAGAGAACAACACTGGTTGTTTTTTATTCCAATTTGTCCTGTCAAAATGCCTCAGATCTGAGACGCTGGAGAAAGGGAGCAGAGAGGCCACATTTCTTATTCAAAGCCATTCTTATACTTTACGGTCCCCACTCACATCCTCGCTTGTCTTATGGGAAGGTTTTATGTTTTAACTTCAGCAAGTCCTCCCCACGCAGGTAACTTAATACATGTTCTTATAAACTTGTCTGCCTGTACAATACTCCATACCTTGCACATCATAAAAGTGAGTAATTGTACATCTATTCTGATACACTTATGGGTGCTGAGGATTTGAGAATGAGGTGGATTTTTTTATTTTATTTTTTATTTTCAGCTTTTTATAGAGAGCTTTTTAAAGAGCTTTCTGTATGACATGTTATTGAACACGATGACAGACTACTCATTTCATCACATAAAAGGCATTTCAGCCTTTCTTTCCCAGGACAAACCTCTTTCCTTCTTCCCAAAGGGCTGCGAGGGCTGAATGGAGGAAGTATGGTGGCTCAGGGATGTGACACTGAGGCAAGACCTGCTCCACATCTCTCACACTGCAGTGCTGCCTACCTGCTTCCTGGGGCAGGGTGCACATGTGCGAGAGAGGGCATGGTTCCACCATCCAGGACTCAGGCCACTGAGCTTCCAGGTGCAGTCCCTGCTCCTTGTCAGCTTGTTACCCTGGTATGAGCATCATGGCTTTGCTACAAGGAACTGCACACCGCTGTGATAACCTGATTCAGTTGGGGTTGACCTATACGAAACCTGGTTTCATACAGGGCTAAGAGAACTTGGGGCAGACCTTTGGGACCAGACTTAACAAAGGGGAATGGATGTGTGGTGTTTTGTGCAGGCTGTCAGGCCAAAGGCGTGAGTCACAGGTGTAGCTACTGCAAGGGAGACACCTGCACTCCCAAGAGGAGCCACTCAAGTGTTTCTGAGACTTCGCCAGAAGCTATTTGCTTAGTGAAGGCTCTTAGGCACCTTCATGTCCCTGTCAAAATAGCTTCCATCTGTCTCTAAAACCCTCCATTTCCCTCCTTTTCACCCTATGAGCATGCAGTTATGGCTTATCCTACAATTTCCAAGTCAATGCTAACTCAGAACAACATCTTTTAGACTCACAGGGCTTGTGGGGACTTCAAGGAGAAGAACAGCATTACTTAGCAGAAGAAACATCTGTGACAAACAGCTGGATAATTTTGTGTGAGATTTGTCTGATCTAAATGTATATGTCTAAAAGATGAACATGTTCAAATCTGAGCTACTCACCTGAGGCTCCCTTAATAACAGAGATAAGATTCAGAGAAATTCATCATCCTTATTTTGAACATGTTCATCTTCAGGGAAAGATGAAATTATCTTGCAGCACCTGCAGGAGATGTTTACTTCTCTTCCTTGGCTACGAGTGGTGCTGGGGTGACTGGCCCAGAATTAGACACCATGTTCACTGCAGCAGGAGAGTCATGACTCGGAGTAGCAAAGTGTTGTCAGGACACAGCCGCTGTGACTGTTTAATGGGTGATTATGAACTGCCTATTTGCCTAATGTAGAAAATCCCTTGAGCTGACACATTTTCTTCCCAGCTAAGGGTTGGTCATCCTAATTTTCAGTCTTCTAGATTTAACAGTGAAATAAAACTAATTTACAGCTCTTGCCATTAGGAGGACAAATTTTCATCTCTGTCCTTCGGGTGAGAGGCACTATAACAAATGAATGATTACTGACCCATGATACCTATTAGAGATTGCAGTTGGGTCATCTCATTTGTTGTTTTAACACAAGAAATTAAGAGCCCTGGCAGGGCTGTCACAAAAATTGAATTGATAATGAGATGAACACCACCTTCACCAGAGGCTTTTCCTAGAATTACATACGGTAACAGCTCGGTGATGACAGGACCATGAGCTGTGGGTCCGAATGGTAAAGCACAGCAGGACTTTCCACTTGCACTGTCTTCCTCCAGTTGCTCCCTGGAAGTGCAATCTAGCTGCTACACATTGGACTGCATGCAGACAACAGAGCCGATAACCATGTACTTGCTTGGTTCTTTTCCTTCCATCACTACCCACAGATAAATTGTCCACCAAAGAGGTTTTGAATCAAAAAGGTGTAAGCGAATAGAACAGTTGCTCCCAAGAACAGCTGCCATGGTAGACTCCTGTGCATTTAGCCTGATGTTGATTGCAGACACCACTCCTTCAAAAGCATCCTCAGTGCTGTGAAACAAATAGCTTTCACATTTTAGGGGACGTACAGAAGAATGTCATGGATAGCTTGACTGTGAGCTGTGTCAAGACAAGGTTAGACCCTAGCAGTCCTGCAGAGTTTTAAGCCCAAAATATACTTATTTGACTTCTGCTAAGACCCTCCCAATCCTAGTCTGTAGATGCTGCACATCATGCAGCAACACAGCACCTGTCCTGGTCTGAGCCTGTGCTTCAGTTGCAGACTGGACCCTCCAATCTGCCAGTCATTTCTGATCTACGGTGGTGCTTGCTCCTGCAACCTACCCCGACTCACCAGGCTTTTCCCATTGCGTGACACAGAGCCCTGGCATTGCCTTGTGTACGGAAGGAAAGAACATTGTAAGAATTGACTGCCACTTAATCAACTACTAGCTAGTTATTAGTTGAGTAAGTTATTCTTTTTTCGAACCTCACATAAGATGGAAGATGTCCCATTGCCTTTAGTTCATAAAGGTCTGTTCAGTGCATCTACAGGCAGAGAAAGTACTCAGAGCAGTATCCTAGCCTTACTTCATGGAGATGAGTTATATCTTTCCTGTCCACACTGGGATTTCAGCTTAGCACTGGATGAAAGGTAACCAGAGCTATAACTCTTCTACAGCTGAGCAGCAGAACTGACTGCCTTGCTTTTATAGGCTCAGGGAAGCACAAACAAGAGGCTGTACAAGGTTGTGATGTGCAGCTATATGGCAAGACGTACTTCAGTTTTAGACCACAGCCCAGAAGTTAAATGAACAGTGAGGAACTTATCTTCCCTGCTTTCCTCATCCACAGCCACTTAGGCCAGTGCACTCCAGCACAGAACACGGCTGTATGAATATAGCTCCTCTAGCACTGCAAACCAGAGCAGAACCAGTACTTATCAGTTTAGGACACAGATCATTGCTCTCATCCCTGCTTGTGGTCTTGTCAGCACTGGTGAGAGCAGTTAACTTCAGGGTAGACAGTGGAGAACCTGTTTCTATAGAAGTACTGGTGCAGCTACAGTGGGAAACCTCCCACTCCCTTTCTATCACCACAGTCCCAACTCCGGCATCATAGATGTTCTTTCCCCAGAGCTGCTTTGTCTTTCTGGTAGACCTGAGGTAGTGAGGTCAGCACTGCAAGTCTCATCTCCGTTTTGCTTTCCACATACGCTTTCTCATCATTTATTCCTGCTGCCTCTTTTACACAAAGGTCTGCTTTAGCTTTTGGACTTGTTCCAGGACCATTTGCTAAAATTATATCAAGTATTGATTGGTAACAGATACATTACAGCGCAGTGCTATTGAGGATACTACATAAATGGAGGAGCAGGCCCATGCTGTTTTCTTCCTTTCACTCTCTTGTTGTTCATCAGAATGGCAATCATCATCATTAGAGATGTATTGGATGTGAATCAGCCATGGCTTAAACTGGCCAGAGAACATCCATGCTAATAGGTTATGGAGAACACTTGATGCTGTGTTAAACAGTTGTGGGTCTGGTGCTACCCTTGGTTAAAGAGCAGTTATATAGATGAACTTGTGAAATGCAAATGGCTCAGGGAAAAATCCCTTGTGATTCAAGAACTGCAACGTTGTGGTGATCTGCCCTACTGCTCTGTGTTCCTTTTTCAAGTATTATTTATTGGTATTTTATTTCTTTTTGTATTTAGAAAGATGTCAAGCCCTGGTGCCAGTGATGGCTACTATTTTTCAAGCCATGCAACTCGAGCAATGAAGTAGAAGGGACAGTAAGAGAACAGGAAAAGGTGGACACAGTCACAGCTCCAGGTGATAGATGTTAAGGTGACACTGGCAGAGATGAGAGGAAAGTGAACGTTTCAGGATAAGAAACTGAGGTAAAAAGGAGTTTTAAGAAACAAATTTTCACTAAGATATGGAGCAAGGTAAATTACAACTCTTGCTTAGCAGTCAAATGAGAAAATTAACCTCAATGAGAGCAATATCCACCTAAGATGACTTGCAAATGCTCTTTTGCTGGAGTTCCTTGCTACTGGTGTTACACAGGTGACTGCAGTTAAAGGAACAGGCTGAAGAATTATAAGCCTGTGTATGAAATAACATCAGGATGAAGTTGAACCTTCTGAAGCTGTAAGGTGGCAGAGTTATAACTAAGTATTCTTCCTAGTTTGATCTGGCATTATCCTGATTCTGGCATGCCTTGGCTATTTCTCTCCACTGTCTGTATGGGGTGTTGAGGGTAACTAAGCCAAGTTCAGATGCAGCCATCTGGTTTTCAGCTCCTATATTCAGGTGACATAAATCCCACGTTGCTCCTGTTTTGGCTTCTGAGCTTTCTGGTCACCTTCAGCCCTTTCATTCTATTTCTTCCTGATCCATTGCCTGGCTCTGACCTGGATTGTCTCCATGTTGTCTCAAACATGGTCCTGTTGTGGTCTCTATGTCTTTCTTCAGACTAGTGCTTTTATGAATTTAGACTCTCCTAATAACAACCCTGCTCTTCCCTCAGCTGTGCCCTGAGCCATCAGGACTGTCAACATCCCACTCTAAACTTAGACTACTTTCAGTATCCCAGCTAGCCAGCTGGAGTACCTCTGTGCCCTCTCTTTGCCCTGTGAAGATGTGCCTTGAAACCAACCATCTAGCTGACAAACTCTGTATCACCTGGTCCCTCTTGTGGAAGACTCCATGTGGCAATCAAGCATCCTTGTTTTCACCATGGCTTGCAGCCTTTAAAGGACAATGATACACAGGTCTTATGTGCAAGGTCTAAACTGCCAAATAAAGGAGGTCTAGGGACAGATGTCTCATCTCAAGCTCAGGTGACACAACCTGGCTAAAAGACATACCTTCTCTGAGGGGAGTCAGGGTAGCCTGAATCAGTGCCAAGGAAAAAGTGCTGTAAGTGGTCAAGGTACAGACCTCAAACCCAGAATTCATCTCTAATTTATCAGCCTAGGATACCTTTATGCAAGTCAATAAAACAGGCCAGGAGCTATTCCCCTGACCCTGAGAACAAGTGGCACATTTTGTGCCCATGTGGTTCAACTTGCATCACACAGCGTGGTCTCTGTGTTGTACCTGGTGGGAGCAGCCCTCGGTCTCTTCAAGTCCATCAAGGGGAGTGTTTGCTGACATGGGGCAAATCCAGAGATTCTGCTGGCTATCACACAGTATGTACGATAGCAGGTTGGTGCTGTGGCCTTGGCCTCCTGAGGCTTGGAGGCCACAGCCATACCCAAATTTTTCACATCCAGAGGCGGCTCAGCTTGTTCAGGTGAGAAGCAGAAATTCCTGTCAGGGGAGTTCGTATTGCTTCCCAAGCCCTTGAAGGTTAATCGTTGCACAGAGACTGTCAGCCGTCAGGGACATCTTTTGGCGCCTTTCCTAAGTGCTTGGTCACTTGGAAGGAAAAATAATAAGCACTTTTCTGTGGAAGGCTTTTTCATTTGGCATCTTATGTCAAGACGTAGTTACACGTCAGGTACGTGTTTGTTTTCACAAAGCACTATGTAAAATACCTCTCTTCCTTGAAGTACACATGGCGTCAGCAGCTTTTTATGGACCAATTGCAACTCCTCAGCTGTACTGTAGCTCTTCTCAGGGTAGAAGAGGGCATTCAGGCTTTACCTTCCCTGTCAGCTGAAGAGTCACACCACTCTGCAAACTGCCCTTGAAATCAATGTGGTTGCTATATTAGAAATACTTAGCACATAAATTGTAGGACATGGAGGCAGTGTGTGTTACAAAGCATGATAAGCGTGCAGTGAACCTGCTGTACAAGCTTGTTTCAAAATCTAGCACAGACTCCTTGCTCTCCCACCTGCTCGGTTCAGAGCTTTAAGGCAGTGTATGCTTGTGAGGGTGACTAGCCCCATCCAAGCTCCAGTCAGCCAGAAATGGGGCTGAGCTTTCTTACACGTTATATTCTTTTTATGCTGATATGCAGGTTTCATGGCAAAATTAACTTTCCCACCTAATTTGTGCATTTTCACCTGAATCTGAGGATGTTAAAGGGTAGTCAGTGATTAAAGAAGAGCTTAACGGGAATGGAAGTGGCATACTCGCATTTCAGTAGGTGCCTCCACAGGGCTTGATCACTTACACGCTTATAAATTATTATAAATGGGCACCTTACCCTGAAATAGTGAGACAAGTGATGGAAAGAATGGGAACTATCTGTGTAAGTTTTCATGTGCCCGGGTATTTGAAAGCCAAAGAGACCACAGTAAAGATGCATTCAAGCCCACTGAGGAAAGTTACATCTATGTATGTAACTACCAAAGGTGTATCTTCTGTGTTCACACACTCAAGCCTATAAAAAGACAAGCTCATTTACCGGGGGGAATCTTTCTCTGTGAAAAACCTAAAGGCTCTTTAGACGTGTCAAATTGATTTCTTTGTCTTCAAGCACGAATATCAATTAAGCTGAGGGTATGTCCTAGCTTAAAAGCAGGATGAGATTTATGTGAGCAATCAGTTTCAGTTACAGGGAATTAATTTTAAGTGTATAGTACGGTCACAGGGGTGCATTACTTCCCTTTTATGTCATTTGTTTCCTGATACTGGCACTCTGGAACAAGGGTGTCTCGAGTAAATTTGGTTTCTCATTATACATCCAAATTCCATCAGCACAACTACAGACACATGGCAAAGGGTCACATTCAGTTGAACATGCTCAGCTCTGTGCAGGTGACATCACTTCAAGGTTTCATAGACATCACTAGTAGAGGAGCCGTGGCTCCAGGGAGAAGAGCAGATGCTGAGTGGCCAGAACAAGCCTTATTTACGCTGGAGTGGTGCATTTCTCACTTGGCTGCTTTATTGTAGTGCCACTCTCATTAGTTCTCCTATAGTTATTTCTCCAGCTCTGAGCATAACAGGTACCTCAAAGAAGAATAGTATGGAAAGGGTGAACTGCTATAAACCCAAATTCCTGTCTGAACAAAGTCAGCACAGCTTCACCACAGCCATCACATCTTTGCTACAGAGCTGTGCGGTTAGGAGCAGGGAGACATGGGGATGGCAGAGGCTTTCACAGTTTGTGTGCTGACGTGAGGGAAGACAAATTTAGGATCCAGTCCTAGTTTCTGTGGATTCTGTTCTCCAGGAGACAGTGGCTAAAAGAAAACAGTCTTCAGTTTGCTGTTTCCACAAGGGACAAAAGTATGGAGTAATATTTCTTCTAGCCCAAGATGCTTGTGGTTTTGACTGCATGATGACCTTGCTTTAACAGAGAGAGTGGAGAGTGATACCTGCCCCAATCCCTTCCACATTTAGGGCACTCCTGTGGGAAGTAGGAGATGCTGCTCTCCCACTGTGGGAGAGAATTCTAGCTTCTACATTGCTCTGCAAGCAGTGGATGAAACACAGACTGAAAGCTGCTGCTAGGGAGTTGTGTCTTCTGCTCTACACGCTGTCACTCTGTGTTGGGTGCACTCACAATTTAAATACAGGAGCTAGTTCCTCTGTGAGCATTGGACTGCTTGATTTTGCACCCAGAGAGGTACAAGTCGGAGTCACTGAACTGAGCAAGATGTCAGCCCTCTGAGGACAAGGAAGCACATGAAGCATATTAGCACATTTCCAGTGCTTGCAGTGATACATTCTTACAGTGTCTAAGTGATCAGGTGAGTCTTTTGGAGTTAGAGACCAAATAGCATCTAATTGTATTTCAGGAGCTGAATCTTGCCCTGAGTCCCCAACAGGTCATGTTCATGGAAAGGTAAAGCAAATATCAGTTTTCCCCTATGCTGGCTAAGGCATCGCCCATCATGGGAAATTATCCAATCCCTATATGCTGGAGGACCACTGAAAATTTTGGGTATCTCAGTCTATTGACTGCAGAAGAGTTACTCTGCTCTGTGACACCACACTCAAACTTGCACCAAATGGGTTTCATACAGCTATCAGAGAAAAAGGGGACATCTTGAATGAAGAGAGTGGGGAAATGCATTCAAAAAGAGGGGACAGGTACTGGAGGTCTGTATTCTGGCAATGAGAACTGAGCCTGGTTGTGGCTGTGGCTGCCGAAGAGGGTGGGAATAATGGAACTATGATCAACTACCTTAGGGGTCAAGTCTGAAATGCTTGCACAAGGGTTCCCTAGTTGTGGGGCACATGATAACTGTGACATTGAAGCCAGACTTGACGCCATGACCTATCAGTTGCAATATGCATCCTCACCAGCACTACTGATATGGAGTTCAGAAAAAAATTGCTTGCAGATCTGCACATGCATAAATC